>CM061921.1:62638478-62917227 GCA_031002005.1 Vandiemenella viatica | reverse complement strand
GGGTACAATGAGAGCAGCTAGATTTTTTTGCAGAAATTACTGCAGATTGCAATCGGTAACTGATATGCTGAAGGAGCTGGGATGGGAGTCATTGGATGACAGAAGGCGGGTAAAGAGTGTGTTAGTTTGTTCAAGGCTTATAATTGTAATAATACATGGATGACTATTATTAGATTAGGAGCTCTACATGGAAAGGAAGAGATGACCATAACATAAGCTGGTATTTGCATTCAGATGAAAGGGAGAGAAAATTTCTTTGTAGGTAAAGGAGTCAGGCACTAGAATAATTACCAAGGAATATAATGGACAGTTTACCAAAAACTCTAAAGGAGTTTCGTTTTGTAAAGGTCAGGGTAAGTACGTCGTGAAAAATCATGACATGGTGTGGATAGGGAGCCTGCTCCAGAGCATGTGAGGTCCATTTCAATTGAAATTAAAATTATTTAAGTGTTCATATTGGTGGAAATAGTAGTAATCTGTCTTAAACAATTTTTTTTCATTGACAAAGTGTAAATGTCCTACAGATGGTTTCTCATAATCTTTATTATCATGACATTATGTGTTGTCTCAATAATGTACACAGATTTAATTGAAAATTTACATTCCGTTTAGTAGAATTTGATGATGTCAACAAAGAGTTCTCTGCATGAACAACAGCAATTGTGAGGATATTTACTGCTTGGATTCAATTATTTCCAAGTTTTCTTCTTGTTTTATTGATGAAGCATTAACTCATTTAGTTAACTTGTGCCATTACACCCAAAGTGTCCTTCAAATTTTAAATTTCTGTAAGAAAAGTGATAATCCTGTGGGTAATATAAATGTTGTTCCTATGTAGTGTTTGACTCCTCCATTTACAATGAAATTGTTTCATACTCTGAGTAAAATGAGGATTAAAAAAAGCTGGATTGTAAAATAAAAGGATAGGGGTCTCTAGTACAATTAATCAAGGAATTGTCGTTCTGGTCTGAAAACTGTTGCACATGTTCATTTGGAGATACTATTTAATATATATGTTGCTCTTAGAGCTGTAAAATATATAGATACCTCAAAAACTTCACTCAAAAAGTGCCATAACGCTATACCGCGAGTGACTGGGAGTAGCATTATAGCGAAGTATAATGATCATGCACACGTTCTTTGAACTATACTGTTTGTGAATATGTTGCTATCAAAAGAATAAATATGGAAATAATTACACGCTGAAAAAAACAACAACTTTGAACCGTAAGTTGCCACAGCAATTTGCTGCAACAGTTAGTTGCCTCATTTACGTACACACATGTGACGTTCAACGATAATAGATATTACATTGTCAAGAAACATATCCAGCATGTTATGTCGGAGATGTAAATATTCTACGGCATCTACCAAGTAAGTTGTGGCAGTATTAACGTAGCTTATGTTTAGGTTGAAAGTGCGGCAATATCCTTGTTTCAGCATTTGGTCGAAGGAATTTAGTTCTTATAGTAGACATGCAGCCTGTACCAAAATGGCATTTGGTTCTTGTTGTTAAAGCATAATTCACTAGAAATTTGGATTTATTAAACATTTAGGTTATCATGATTTTCAAGCAGAATCATTATTGGCGCCTGTTGATAGGTTGGATTGTAACCTGGACCAAATGGATATAGATGCTTCCTTTTGTAGCTTAATGGACTTGAAATTTAGTTTTTATAATAAAGTTAATTTGGTTTTCGTCGTTGTTAGTCACTGATTCATTTTGTTGCACGTGATATTAGCATCGCTGGAAGTCACATATGACAACAAATGGTGTTTTCTCATCACTTAGTGTGTAATGTAACAGCAGTTTTTTTTATTATTATTATTATTATTTTGCGTGAAGTTGGTGCATTATACACTATCTTGATGGGTATAATAGAAACATATTACTAAATGATATACTCGAAGGAACAATAGCATTATCATTACACATCGCTATATGCCTTCTCCCAGTCACTCGCCACCTTACATAATGCCACTTTTCAAGTGGAATTTGAGAGGATGGATTTATTTTACAGCACTAAGAGCAACATATATTAAATAATATCACCCAACGAACATGTGCAACAGTTTTCAGACTAAAATGACAATTCCTTGATGAGTCACAGTGAGTGTGCTCTCACCAGATAGGGGGAAATAAAAACACTGCTTCACCTCAGATGTTGGCATGGCAGCATGAATGCTAAAATAATATGAAAACACCCAGGAAATGCTAAAATTTTCTGGTTGATAGGTTTGATGGATTCAAGGCCTAGGAAGTATTGTGTGTCTAGAACGGACTGTGATTGGTCCTTAAAGGATTTAGGGTAGTTGCTCGACTGTGCTGGTTGTGATGTGGCCCGAGGTAGTTGTTTGTGAACTAAATCTGGTGACCATTGTGGGATATCAAGCCTCTGGTACCTTTGGTTACAGCATATATGAATGTCATGAATACCAGAGCATTAAGGAAGAGAGTGTTTGGTGTGTTAAAGCTGGCAGGTTTCAAAATGGATATACTGTTTAACTAGTATATGTTCCCAGTTAACAAATACCTCTTCGTATACTTCACTATAAAAATCCTTTGTATAATTGTCCTCTAACAAGTTCATCCTGTGCTCCTTGTCCTCCAGCAGTACATTGATGTTCCAAACCAATATATTACACCAAACATGGTGGGTGAGTGGTAACATTCTGGCTTCGCATTCAGGGGTGACACAGGTTGGAACAACCCACCCGGACATCTAGATTTCAGTTTTCCACAGTTTCCCAAATCACTGTAGGCAAATGCTGAAATTATTTCTTCAAAAGGCCATGGCCAAATTCCTTCCTGATTCTTGCTCCCATTTCTCTCTTGACCTAAGTGTCGACAAGGCTTTCATCTCCGGAACTTATTCCACATATACAACATATCTTATACCAGTCTATAAATTCTGAGTATGCATGTTCAAATCCATCTGCAAAAATCGTTCTAAACTATATATGTCACATCTCACAGTTGTTTGTCTTTTGCCTGCATCTCACCATTTCACCAACCTCAGTTGTAGTCTTCTATCTGCTCCAAATCATCCATTGCCCACCTTTTCAGCATTCCTGAACCTCCACCTTTAAAATGCACTCCATGCCCTCATAAATAAAATCCCCAACTGTCAGTTATAAATTTATTCTCTTATCCTCTATCTGCAGCCCAACTTTCTGTGCTCTTAAAATATCTCACCTTTAACCCCTACTAAAAAATTTGACCATTAATTAATGACACCCTGTCATTTTGCCATGCACTCCATTTGTGGTACCATTTTGCTTCTTGGTGCAGTGAATCTATTTAGCACGGTCGCCATAAACATGAATGCCAGCCAGACACAATACTTGACCCGCCACCCCCTTCATCACAACTATCCTCTTTGAATGTTTCAGGATTTCATATCCACCAGTCTTGCCTCATTCAGTTTCTTGAAACCCCTACCCGACACTAGTTATCCTAACCTGCTGAAACCCATGCCATGAAAGAAATCTCCAGCAACTATAACTTTATTATACCTCCAGTGGACAAGAGCTCAGCCACACTAGTTATGAATCAAAGTAACCATGCAACTGAAGCCCTTTGTTAGACAAAAATATTTAGTCCCCCTCACCTTTGATCCCACATCCTTGGTCAGCAAGAAGATCCAAGAACTCGTAGTAATCAATGGGCCCCTCAACGGTCTCATCTTCTTCCCCAACTCCCTCCCCTCTCCCATCTCACTCCTAACCCCTCCCCCCCCCTCCTTGTACCTGCTTCCAAAAACCCATTAGTCTGATAGTCCAGGATACCCCATATTCACAGCTTATAGATCTCAAAAAGAACGCATCTCTGCCTTGGTGGACTATTATCTCCAACCAATAGCTAATTAGGCTCCCTTCCCAAATTAAGGATACCCAACACTTGCTCTTTCATCTCGCAACAGCTTTGTATACCAGTATTCCACACTGTGATGAGCTTAGTGCTATGGAACATTTCTCTAATCAGCTCCCTCCAATAACCTCTGAGGCACATCTTTTCTCACCATCCTAACCACATGATATTTAATAACTATCTATCCTTTAATAACAAGTTTTTTTATCAAATCTGCGGCACCGCCATGGATACCCAAATTTCCCATTCTTTGCACCATGTTTTCCCTTACCTCAGCCAACCTGGTCACCAGCTTTTCCATAATATGGCATGCCACAAGTGACATGTAAACCCCCCTATGTCATATTCCAGTTAACTAGCAATAGTTGTGTGGCTTTCTGTGTAGGTCTAGTCACTTATTAAAAGAATGAATGTCCATAAACAAACAGTTTTCACTCAAATTCCAGATCACAAAGTAGCTAGCTATACCAATAATTTTTAGTTCATGTTTCTCCATCCATGCTATTGGATTTCTTTCAAACTGGTGCATATCCTCTGAACTCAGAAGCTGGGAACAGGCCTATCAATGCAAATTGGATACAAAGCCACCACTGGGTCTCAACATATGATAATACCTTGTGATCCCTTAAAATTTTCCTCTTTGCCTTTCTTCCATTTACATCTCCTCTCCTGTTCATTCTTTCACCATAGATGGTTATAGTTATATTTTTTGATTGAGCATGGTGAGTGAGTGGTAACACTGGCCTCACATTTAGAAGGACACGGGTTCGAATCTCCGTCTGGCCATCCAGATTTTGGGTTTCCATGGTTTCCTGGAATCAATCCAGGCAAACGCCAAGATGATTCCTTCAAAATGGCCATCGCTGAATTCCTTCCCATTCCTGCACCTACTACTTTTCCACATCTAGTGACCTCAACATTAGCAAGGTGTAAAGCCATAAAAAAAATGTTATATTTTTCTGAATGACTGACCCTTCTGTTTTTTACTTATGTTGCTTAGATATTTTCATTCAAATATTTGCTTGAATTTCTGTCTATTATTTATCGATTTTGTAATGTTGTGGTATATTCTCTTCAAATTGTTACACCCACTTCTGTACTATTACCTATATTTTTGAATCTGTCTCTACGACTTCCGTCTGCTCAGCCACTGCCCATCACAATGATTGGTCCTCAACACTTGCCTTGTGGGTGCCATGTGCCAATGCAATAGGGTATACACCCTAGAATTTCAGCATTTCCTGAGTGATCATATATTTGTTGCATATTGTCACCTTCATCTCTGGTAAGCTGTAGTTCATTTTCATGTCCTTATTTTTATTCTGGATAAAATAATTTCTTTTTTGTCTGGAGTGGATATAATTAAAGCCACCATCTTATTTGTTAGGTGTTTCAATAATATTCATGACAGGACTCTTATGTTTCAGTGATCTTAAAAGTATTTGATACTGTGTCACACAGCTTATTGCTGGATAAATTTAAGTTTTATGGCTTTTAGGAGAATGCTGTCATTGTGCAGTCATGCTTCTGTGACGCAGCAGAAGGTTGTTTATGGTGACAGAATTGAATTTTTGTGTATCAAGCATGTGTTCCTTCAGGATTCCATTTTGGGGGTCATTATTGATATTGCTGCATGATTGATATTCCTGAATCTGCCTGTAATTAATCCTATGTATAAAGTTGACAAATTTATTAAATTTGTGAATCAGTAGTAGCTCTTTGCTGCAGTAATGTGGTTATCTGTTTATAATTGTTTATCTGAGTTTCTCATTCCAGTCGGATTTAGTGTTAGGTCTGATGTTTGCAGTTTACCTGATGGTATCTCATATTTCTGCATGAAAGCCTTTTGTTTTCATTACTAAGATAAAATATCACTCCAAATAATATGTGGTACCTACAACTGTATCAGTTGTCATCTTATGTAACAATATTCAGGAAAAAAAATAGTTAATAAATACTTGAATTCCAAACACCCTTGACTTGTTTACCTTTCAGTGTTATCTTATTCATTTATTTGGTTATAAGACTTAAATTCTGATAACTTCCACAGTTACGTTATCATCTCAGTGACATTGCTGTACAACATTCAACAGCCAACTTAATGTTTCACGGAGCAGTAGTATGAAGAAATCATATCAATTCCCTGGAAATTGCAAATTGGTTCCTGACTTCAAAATTGCCTTGCTCATATCAGCATTACACATTGTAATGAAGCTTCAAGTTTGACTACCAGGTTCAACTGTTGGTTGGGCATCATAGTCATCAAAACAAGTTACAGGTGCAGTCTTTAAAAAAGATGCTTAAATGACCGTCTTATTACTGTATTATTGTGTAGAGATGGCTGTACTGTTTAAGTCAGTTGTGATTTCAGTGCAGGGAAAGTCTCCACTCACACAGTTTTGATTTGTTTATAATACCATCTTCACTTCCTCATTAAGCACTCGTTCTAGTTGATTGGCATATGGTCTGCTCTAATTGCTTTAGGCCCCCATTACTGATTTGCTATGAGATAGATCCCCCAAAGTAAGAATCTCACAATGTAACAATAAACTGAATTCAGTCTTCAACATGATGCAAAATACAATAATTTACAGCTATGGACTAATGTGCTACTATTGTGCCAAATGTCAGATAAACCAAAAGGGCTTGATGTATTGTGAGTACCATCTTTGATCCCCTCTAAAATTCTTTATATACTAGAGTGTAAACCTTTTCATCTTTTTAATCATGGAGCACATAATCTGGCTTAGATATATCAAATTTGTTTAGTATTGAATTTATTGAATTACAAATTATGCTCTTTTACACTGGTGTATTGCGTTTGTGGGGGAAAAAGGGAAGAAAGCAAGTACCTGAAGTACAAAGTCATTCATACATGTAAAGTAATTTGGATATAATTGAGAAAGCTTTTTTTCTGCATTTATACTCTAATCATTTTGCACAATCTTTTGTAGCTGTAGAAAATAAGTCATCGTCACCAGTTTCAGTGTATTAATGTTGTGTTGGCATGATACATAACGTGACCATACATTCCGCTTTGGGCGGGTCAGTCCCACTTTGAGGCTGTTTGTCCCACTGTCCCCAGCAAGAGTAAAAATGTCCCGCTTTTGCAAACAAAACGACAATTTAATATATCTATCTATTTAATTCTAAAACAGACGATGCAGTTTTTGCCGTGTGTTGGTAGAGTCGACACATGGATCATTGCTGATCACTCAAGGATTTATTAGCAACAGCCAAGATATGGAAATGTTCGAGTTGTCACTCATTTCCAACTATGTCACAGATCGAAAAATCACTAACTGGAATGCTGAGAATGTTGCTGCTGAAGACAGTTAAGCAAAATTATTTCAACACTTCCATACTAACACTCTTTAACTTTCATATAACTACTGAGTACATTGAGTGTCTGCCTGGAAGTACCACACCTGTCGAAAGAGTTTTTTCTCTGATAAATAAAATATAAATAAGTGAAAAAAACGCAGTGTTGCAGTATTGAAAGTCATTTTGATTAGTAAGACTAACTTAACAAATTATGTAATTAGTTACATTCGTACTTGAAAACTGGATCCAATTTTTTTAAACTAATTTGTTCCACCAATAAATACAAAACAGTGGGCTAATTAGATGTCAGACACTAAGGCTAAGTAACTCAGCTACCATGTAATACTTCTGTGTTCTTCGTGTTTTAATAAAAACTAGTAAAATATGAGAAAATTTTTTTAAAAATTCCTAAGGCATCCCGCTCTGATGAAAAATTCCTCAGGCGTCCCACTCTGACGAAAAAGATAAATGGTCACCGTAATGATACAGTATCATGTTTTTTCCTTACTTATAATAAAGAACATATTTGTTTGCTCCAGGCTGCAGTACAAACTAAAAACATTAATGTCATAAATTAATTTTGTATAGATTGACTTGTGGAACATGTTTTGTTTCCACAGGTGGGCACAGTTAATCCAAACGTTAACTTCGTTAATCATTATTCCGCTACTTAAAAAGTTAACTTCGATAATCGTTAAAGCGTTAAATGTTTATAAATTTAACGCAAGTTAAAGTTATCCGTTAAAAGTTAACTAGTCAAAAGTTGTACTGATGTATTAGTATTATAGTACGGTAGGTATAACTGCTCTCTATCTCAAGGTGTTATGTACCATGGTGCAAGTGTGGATTTATTTATAAAAAATAACAAATTGTGGTTACGCTATCGCCACAACAACGAAGTGGTATTCCTGTCTGTTTTTATCTTTGTTGAGACTGTGATCAACATAACACTTGCAAATTGTCTTACGAGAGACAATTAAGGTACTCGTTACTTTATAAATAAAAAAAAGTAGTAAAAAAAATACATGAATGCAGAATGAAAAGCAACAATATTATAGAAAACAAGTTGGACTGGGACACCTGAATATGTGAAAACTGCGACCAGTGAAATTTGCGTTACGCCGCCGCCGGCTGAAAATGCTCGGCGCGCCGCCGCCAAGATTTTAGCAGGCGGCGCCCACTACTACACCGAACATACGAGCAGCGCTGCCAGTACAGCCAACTTATATTATACCGCTGTCTCTTTGAAATTATACAGAATGAAACCCAATTATACAAAGGGGTCATCCATTGGTTACATACGTGAGTGAAAGTGCTGGGAACGAAAAAGTCCACGAAAAGTAAACAATGTATACATTGATAAATTTTGTATAACAAAAAGGAAATAGATATGCAGGAAGGGTTGCCAACTCAATGAAACAAAGGGCAAACACTTTCAAAAAGGTGCTGGAATGTACTTTACTTTTAAGTGCTCATTTTTGTATCCAATTATACAAGGCAATCTGTTATACAAACAGGATACAAGAGGTAACCAAATTATACAAGTTTTGTATCCAATTATACAATCTGGCAGCCATGCATACGAGTGGTGGCGTGGCGCACAGTTCAAACAAATGAAAAGACGTCAACAACCTATGTAACGGACTAAAGTTAACGGAAGTCCAATTTAACGGAAGTTAAGAAGACAGTTAATGATTTTTTTAGGTTAACTTAAAAGTTAAATTTTCACAATTTTTTTAACTTCCTTAATTAACGATTAACGGATTAACTGTTTTGTGCCCAGCTGTGTTTGTTTCTGCAATATTTGCATTTAAAACTTGTGGATATACATTACTTCTGCCATCTTGCACAAAATTCAATGAATGCACTTGATGCCTAAACAGTAGGAGGAATGGATTTTTTAAAAAAAATTTAGGTAGCTTGTATCATGCAGTCAAAGGCTTCTGCAACAAGAGTCAATTTAACTAGGTATTGTGGATGCTTTTAGCTCAAATAACAATGAGCTAGGAAATTCTGAATTTAAGCCAAGTTTCACTTTATTAATTTGTTGTTTAGTTAGCATATTGCGGAGCTTATGTGTATCAAATACATAAGGTGGTCCCAGTATTTTATGCGAAAGAAGTTGAGCTATTTGAGATAATCCAATCCAATCTTTCAGCATAGCTCAAGTGGTAAAAAAGCAGAGGGGTGGAACATGGCCTTCCTTCTTGTTTATTTTAAAATATCTGAAGACTTCAACATTAAAGTTTAAAGACTCTTATATAATTCATACAAGGTTTCTTAATTGCGATGCTCAGAACAGTTAATGAGTGGGGAGAATTTTGGGTAAGGAAAGTGTCGGTTTGGGGTAGAACCCTAAAATGGGCTCAAGCCCTGCTGAGAACCGAGTATAGAAAACGTTATGTTGTATCATTTGCCACCGACAAGTTTGTAGTGACTTGGCTGCCACCCGTTTGGGATGACCCTCACAGTCACTCTGTCCAGCCGAGCGGTGAGACAAGGACAGATTGCCATAGGGAGGCATGGATAAGCGTCTACATGGAAATGACGAATTGTTCGGATATGAGTCTTGTGATAGGAGTATTACTTGGAAATCAGGGCTAATCACTGATGAATATTTACATATTTATTTACACCAGGTGCTGAAGGTTCTGTACACATATTTACACATACATGGAATTTAGCTGTGAATAACATTTACTATCAATATTACTTTCTGAAACTGATAAACTGGTGCAGTGGCGCCTTGCTAACCCCCACCAACATTATGGGAACGAGGAGAGACAGAGCGAGCTTACAACATGGGTACCTCTAACCCAAACACGACAGGACTATTGAAATACATTGAACTTCTGCCTAACTGAACCTATCCGTTTCATATCCAAATAATCTCAGTAGAGCCTACCTTCTGCGTTGCTGTAGACATCTCTTGGGCTGCCGTGGATACGCTCCGAGGCCGGAGCCCGGGAACTTCTTTCGTCGTCTCCCGGCTGCTGCACAATATGACGATCAACTCGACCAACGGATAGACAGCCCTAGCTAGCTGTGCTTAGGGTTTTACTAAGATAACCCCCACTCCACTCCAGCTCTTTGGAGAGGGCAAACTCTGACATCACCGAACTGCATTCAGTCATAATGCCAGCTTGCGTTCTGGTTTCGGCGCCTGACAATTGCCGAATCGCTGACTCGTGCTCTACTTGCAGGTTGTGGCTCTCGTAATGTTGCTTAATTTTGCTCGCTCGTCTGTCCTCTATCCCAACCCCAAACAAGTTTATAAATTACTCAAGTAAAACCTCTGGTATTACTACATCTCCCATCCCACGATACGTTTTGGTTCCACTCCAAAACCAAATTTGAATCTAAGTTACATTTTACTTGTTTACATAATTTTTTCTCTAATGCTAGGTACAATTTTCTTTTTAGGCCGACTGCATTTTCCATGTGTTCTGGCTACTGTGTTTTTCTTTACAATTCCCATAGTGTCTCAGTTACATGGCAAGATTCTACATTTTTATCTGTATACAATATTTACCGTGTTCTTCTCTGTTTCAAAAGTGAATCCATATTTATAATGACAATGCATCAAGACTGCATAAATTCTTTCTCTGTGTTTTTCGGTGTTATAATGCTTCGAAAAGGTATAATGGTGTTATTTATGAGGATTGACTGAGATCACGGCAGACTCCAGCGTCCCAGAGCTGTCGCGATCTGTTGTTTACATTCAGCCACTGTGTGACTGACCGCCTTGCTGAATGCGCGCGCTTGCCTCAGCACAGCGGCGACCTTGTTGTCAGCATATGCCGTGACGTCACAGAGGACGCGGTTGCTCGTTCTGAAACACTCGTATTAAACAATGAGTTGACATTCCGCTTTAGTTTTAACATTCTCCTTGATACACAACCAAAACATTCTGACACAAATAATTGCTACAAAGATTACAATTACATCTCTAGATTTCTTTTAATTATTGATTATCTCCTCTGTGGCACTCGTCCTTCGGTTTAACTGGATAAATAAGTATGTTATAATTTTCTTCTCCAGAGTTTTTTGTATTAATTTAACATTTTAATGACTCTCCCCGATTTATTTTTATCTAGCTATGATCTTTCTTATATACCTCTTAACTTCTAATTACAGTTCGGCTACACTCATACAATCGTATTATCTCTCATACAACAAGTATCAATTGTACATAAATCCTTAATTCATTTCTCTTATTTTCTATGCCTCTCTCGAATTGAAAGCTTAAATTCCGTTCGCTCCATTTCTTCAATCGCATATAAGCTGCTTCACAATCTTTAACACTTAGCTAACGTAGGTTAACACTCTTTTAATGACTTCATTACGACTTCCCGTCGATTCAGTAATATAATAATTCCCGTTTTAATTTTTAAATAACTTCTCGCGTTTGGTAATATTCATCATAATTACAGTTAATGTGCTACCTTTTAACTTCTTACGACATTCCTGTTTCCTCTCACTCGCTTCCAATAATTCTCTCACACAACTGTTGTCAATTACGAAAACATATTTGATTTAAAAAACTAGGGTTATAGGATTTATACCAATTAATCATGCTCTACATATTTACTCCCCATGAACATTTTTTTTTTTCATTTGCTTACAGTTCTACATTTTTCCCCTACTTATTATTATTTGATATTTATTACGTTAATGATGATATATACATAAATTTGTTCATGGATTGCTGTGCAATATTTCCGCGTTAATTCTTTTAATTCTCTTCCACTGCTTACAACTTAACATTGAATTTCGCTGCACGTACCGATTTGTATTATGCAACCCGCCACAACATATTGTTCTTGTTACTCACACTTGTTACATCATTTCGCTGAGCTTTGCTTGCACAACGATTCTACCACCTCCGTATCTCCTCGAGACCGATTACGTTCATGGTGCTCCAACATAGCTTTGCTTTTAAGCTGGTGAACGGCCCCCCATTTTTTTCTTTTTACATTAATGTGTCGCCCATTGCTCACACTATTAATTTTAAAGTCCCTTGACTTTTTCCCCATTTGACGGAGTTCGTTGACCCCCTGCATGTATCCTTCGTTGCATTTTCCCGTGACTCGTCCACAGATTTACTCTTTTTGGCGAACCCTCTCTCGGATTCACTACCTCGTTTACTGATGTGTAGCCTTCGCATACACTATTTAATGCGGAGTTCCCTGACTCCATTTTCTTCATAACACTTCGTTCGTGTTCGAATTTACCATCGGCGGTATACCCAACCCTCACAGGTGGCTGGATTCCGTTCACTTAACAGCTGAGACACGCCTTACCTAGCGTTCTCCTTACCCCCCCCCCCCCACCCCCCGGAATCCCACAAATTTTTTACTCCCGGCAAATAATTTCACATGCGGCTCTTTCGCCGCTACGCCCACATTTACACGGATTCTACAGTCTCACATTTGAGTGAACACACTGCAAAACCCCGGATTCCCCGTGAATCCCATAACTCCCATTATGGCAGAGATCGCTTTTACCTTTCCAGGTTAGCTCACAATCTTCATAACTCATTAACGACCTGTAGATAGAGGCTCTCTATGACCCCTATGCTTCACACAATACTGCCCTCTTGCAGTATTCTTACCTCCCTTATCTTCCTCCATACTTGTTCCACCTTTGACCAAAATCCTCTTTACTCACTATTTAATTTTGTGAATTTTCCAATCGGAAAATTATCGTGGAACAACCCCCAGTGAACTGCACTCCTCCATTTGCTTCTCTCGATAACCTTTTTGTCACCAACTTTTCCGTAACACTTTAAAATATTGCGTCCTTCTTCGACACAATTCATTTACCACTTTACCGATTATGCATAATCCCACTAACTGATTATACATTAAACCAGCTGTTTATGCAATTATTTATGTCGTAACACTCACGACCATCCTCTAAACCTGTTTACTATCGAAACATATTGGGTACTATGGCCAATATGTTCCCCTACTTACAGCTTTATTTTAATTGCAGCATTATTTACTTATGAAATTATATAATTGTCAACACATATTCTCAAAGTATATCAATGTTATCTATCGCGCACTCTAGATTCCAAAATTCGTCACTTCCCATGCCCGCACAGTACGTTAAGCAATTCATTAATTTATTTTATAATTATACAACATTACCGTATTTTACCGCGGTTCCAGTATCTCTATTTTTATGTAACTCCCTTTAGGTTGAATTCTCTTTGCTTAGGAATTATTTTCATTGCTAACACACCTTTAAATATTGAACTATCCTTCATAACTCTTGTCTTGTTTTTCGTTTGTGGAACTTCGCACAATGATACCTCTTTTACAATTCTAACAATGCCATAACTTGACCTCACTAGCATTTGTACGACGGGAGTAACTCAATTTCATATCGCGTATAATCTTCAGAATTCTTGCAACCCCTTTCAAATAAATCATGCTTCTAATATTCAAATAATTTATAATTTGGTAATTATTCATACTCCTTTACATCTGAATACATATTCCACTTAAGTACTAGGTTCAGTGCTTCCATTTAAATTAACTATAACCATTTCCGTGACACCACTCTTGTTATAAAATATATTATTTAGCCGACAAAACCATATGGTAACCGATTAGATTTTCTGCTAACTCATCAACATCTTCGACTGAATTACGCATCTGGTTATCTTCTTAAACAGCACTCTATTACAATGGATAGAAAATGAGAGTTTTAACACGCCTAATTTCTAAAGAAAATAATCATTGCTTATTTTTGAAAAGACCTGTGTTCTCTAAGTCCAAGGATTTCCGATTTCAACGTATTCTGAACAATTTCTAACACAACCATATCTTTAATATAAATATTTTTTTTAATTTACCTTAATTACAATGGATAATACACCGGTAGCAATTTTTACCTCGACTCCTAGAGTTTAATAATAATCAGTATTATGTAACCTCTTTTCTACATATAATTTCACATACAGGAGTACTCGTTCCATACTTATCAATAAATTATGGACTACATTCCCCCGCAATACTGGCTTATTCAATTTTCAAAAATTCGCCGCAACCATTTTAAAACTTACAGTGATTTATCTTTTTCACACGTTAACATATTTCTTTTTACAAAAAGGTATTTTTCTAATGTATACTGTGCGATTTCATCTCAAAAGTATCTTTCACTAATCTTACTGACATATTAACTTCGATCAACCACTAATTTCTTCAAAATAATATAGTCACATTTTACATTTCTCAACTGCGGTTTCTGCTGATGGAGTTAATTTTGCTTCTGTTAATGCACGAGTTGTTAACACCTGGCATCTGTTTATGCGCTGTTTGGCTGGCTGCTTTTTTGCGTCACTTACTATGAAATGCTGATGCGGTTGTACGCTGTGTGTGCGTGCTGCGACGCCGCTGTATGACGTTTGCTGAATGGACTCCGACCCTGTTGGCTGGTGCTGCGTTGTGTTGTTGATGGCGAAGTCGTAGACCCCTTTTGGCTGCTGACGACTGCATGTCTGCAATTCTCCAACCTGCTGCGTGTGCGTTGACATTGGCTCCTCTTGGACTGCCGTAACTGCAAACTGCAACTCTCGTATCGATTATAGACGATGCTTCCCTTTGCTCCTCTGATAACTCTGTGGCTCTACTGGAAGTTGGATAATGGATATGACGGATCTGCTCGCTCCTCCTCTATAATTACAACAAGCCGATGCGTCTCTTTTTTTGACTCAGGGCTGTGATTTAGAGAACCCTAAATACGTAATAACTCCTACTACAGACAAAGACTCAGTGATCCCGTGTGAACACCAACACGCGTCGGCTTACCCCACATCTGAACAACAGAATCCTGTAGTGACTTGGCTGCCACCCGTTTGGGATGACCCTCACAGTCACTCTGTCCAGCCAAGCGGTGAGACAAGGACAGATTGCCATCGGGAGGCATGGATAAGCGTCTACATGTAAATCGACGGATTGTTCGGATATGAGTCTTGTGATAGGAGTATTACTTGGAAATCAGGGCTAATCACTGATGAATATTTACATATTTATTTACACCAGGTTCTGAAGGTTCTGTACACATATTTACACATACATGGAATTTAGCTGTGAATAACATTTACTATCAATATTACTTTCTGAAACTGATAATCTGGTGCAGTGGCGCCTTGCTAACCCCCACCAACATTATGGGAACGAGGAGAGACAGAGCGAGCTTACAACATGGGTACCTCTAACCCAAACACGACAGGACTATTGAAATACATTGAACTTCTGCCTAACTGAACCTATCCGTCTCATATCCAAATAATCTCAGTAGAGCCTACCTTCTGCGTTGCTGTAGACATCTCTTGGGCTGCCGTGGATACGCTCCGAGGCCGGAGCCCGGGAACTTCTTTCGCCGTCTCCCGGCTGCTGCACAATATGACGATCAACTCGACCAACGGATAGACAGCCCTAGCTAGCTGTGCTTAGGGTTTTACTAAGATAACCCCCACTCCACTCCAGCTCTTTGGAGAGGGCAAACTCTGACATCACCGAACTGCATTCGGTCATAAGGCCAGCTTGCGTTCTGGTTTCGGCGCCTGACAATTGCCGAATCGCTGACTCGTGCTCTACTTGCAGGTTGTGGCTCTCGTAATGTTGCTTAATTTTGCTCGCTCGTCTGTCCTCTATCCCAACCCCAAACAAGTTTATAAATTACTCAAGTAAAACCTCTGGTATTACTACAAGTTAAACAAATTTTGCAAAATATATATTAAAAAAAAAACACTAACAGAAATTCAAATGTTCACAATGTTCACAATGTTCCTCCTCTTGCTGGAAGTCATTCAGCAAGAAAAGAAAACATGTGTTCCACTATCTAATGTTATTCCATCCTATTTACTGACTAACCTCTGAATCTCTGCACTTGTCATGTACTATCATACATTGTATATCAACACCTCTGTACCTGTTGCCTAAATCCTATGTTACCATCTGTTTTTGTGAATGACCATGACCAGGCAGTCCTCAACAATACCACTGATCACTTGGTCACTATACATGTCCATTCATGCAAAACCAAGAAATTTAGCACATGCTTTGTTGTCCAGATTGTTATCACCCTGCTAAAATCTGTTAATCTTTCCAGATTGTACATATGGAACTGGCAACTTTGAATAGTTCTGTCAGTGAACTGCCACAAGTTTTAACTTCAAACATTAGTGTTTTGGGGGTAACCTAATAGTTCCAGTTTTCCTACCATGACATCTTTTCGTTTCAACTCTTTCTCATATCATTACATGCGAGAAGGACAACAGGACATGTGTTAAGTATACATTTGTGTTTAGTGTAAAATTTAATGGGAAAAAATCTAAACCTTCCACTTGATAAAAGGTGAAGTCAAAGAATTTGGGTTCATACCCTATGTGTATTCAGTGCAAGGCTATCCCTAACATGTGATAAGTTTCCAACATAAAATTACAAAGTCATGTTGCTAAAACTGACAAGACGAGTACCATTTCCAGAAATTAAGCATCTTTGCTGGAAACAGTTTTAAAACATTTGTAATAAATTGCAGTCTTTCCACAAATTGACTCTGGGAAATTGATATGTTGTTCCTTAACACAAGCCAAAAGAATTTTTTTTCCTGTTTCCAATTCATTGATTTGTAACTTCAGAATAAAATAATCATGATGCCCCAACACATCAGTTACCCTAAACAGCATGTGACGTCTAAATAAGAAGTTGTGGTTACTTTGGAAGTACAATTCTTAAGTTGTTATCGTCGTAGCCGCACTAGCTATGAAGCATTTAATAGATTAAATTAGATGCGGCCGCCAGTCAGGTGGTTGCGGGTAAAGGAGAGGTTAGACAGGCCATCTACTAAGAAAAGTTATTGCACTCGTTGTAAGATATCTGTTAAATTTTTAACTGCGTGACAAAATTTTGTTCTTAGAACCACGAGTTAGATTGGATAGAATATTATTGCATTTCATTTTCAAAGTTAGTTTTTATGATTATTCAAATTAGAAAGCAGTTTTAAAGTTTTTAAGATAGTATTTTCAATTTTTCAATTTCAACATTCTTCAGCATTCGCCTGGAGTAGGAAGTTCATATCTGAAGTATTTATTTTTGGCTAAAGCATTAAAGTTAGGATAATTTTCACGATAACTAAAGTTAACATTTATTTTGAGATCTAGCTATTTGTAAAGTTTCAGAAAGATCGAATTATTTTTATTGTCAAGGTCAGATTAGCCAATGTTAGGACTTCAGATGTGCGATTTGATATCTGACGACTTTCCCATCAGTCACCCCTGAGAAAGAGGAAAAGATTTGTTCCCACGCTTCGCGTGAGAAGCCGCTAGGAATATTCGAGAAGCAGGAAGGGCTATGTGAATATAGAACCGTGCGGGCAGCGGTTCGGTCCCAGTTGTACGGAAGCAGTCTTCGCGATAACATGTAGCTCAGCAGGACGGAAAGTTTTATAACTAGCCCATCAGTGATAGTTTTATTTTGGAACAATCCCGCTTGTTTTATTCAAGTTAACCTTAATGTCGTGTTAAAATAGTATTTCTTCAAGTGAGGCCTTGGGATTGCCTAAATTAACTGAACTGTGAAACGATAGGAGCGGATGATTTTCTTTCATTTTATTATTACAACCAACCATTTGAACTGTGAACTATTGGGGTGTGGTCTGGCTTGCCCGGTTAATTGAACTCGTAATACATTTCTTTGGAAAATTCGTCTGATTGCCTGTACAGTTTTTGGCTTTGTGAAATTTGGAAGAATATAATTATTCAAATGACAATTAAACTATTTATTGAACTTTACCTTTTCATAGATTTTAGGTTAAAATCTGTGTGGCAGTTAAAGATACTGGACTTTATGATCAATTGTAAATAATTATTTTCAGAAATATGCTGTGAATTTATCCCAGCAGTTAAATACAAAGAATCCAAAAGAGAAAATTTATGGAGCACCTCTAGATAGTGACTATTTAAACTACATGAGGGAAGATCAGGTGTATCAGTTGTATGAGCTAATGATATCAGCTGCTGGGCAAAGAGAAGCATAGAATTTTGATTCTAATACTGAGTTTCTTCAAGATGACCAAATGCTACTGGATTTTCAAAACTCATGTTTCAGGTAGTTGATTCAGATATATTAAAATGAATCACTTGCAATTATGTGTTTGATTTCAACTAAACTCTATAAATAACCTGGTGCATTTTTCCCCTAGGATGACAGTTAAGGTCATTAAATACCATAAAAGTTGATGACATCACTGGAGGACAGCAGATTTTACTACATAGAATACAAATTATAATCTCCGTCCAGCCATCCAGATTTGGGTTTTCCATGGTTTCCCCAAATCACTCCAGGCAAATGGCAGGATGGCTCCTTCGGAAGGTGATGACTGAATTCTTTCCCGTTCCTCGCACCCAATCCTTTCCTGCCTCTAATGACCTCAATGTCGACTAAGTGTGAAGCAAAAAAATTGAATGGTTATCAGTGTATATTTTATTTGTTATTAAGTATTAAATTATTGGAACTCTCATTTAGCCTCATTTTATGCATCCTGTGAAATCAAAAATTGTGCTTTGTTGAAAATTCAAAGAGGAAGAAGCAAAGTGAATGGAGCAACTGACTCTCCTCCATTATTGTACATAGTTTGAGAGGAAATGCAGAGCTCTGCCCCTGGAACCATTTTACCACAGCTTTACTGCAAAATTAAGACCTATTAACATACCTTCTCAGGGTATAAACAGGTTGTTGTTGATAAATACATAATTAAAATGAAAGTTCTGGAATATCTTATTGGCATCTCAATCTATCCATTCCAAGAAGTTGTACATAACAGTTGTGTCTGGTATAACGTTAAAAGGTCCTTTAAAAATGCAGTTGTATATTTCTTTTAAAAAAATTTGTAAGTAAGCAATACAAGTTTATATTATCTAACTACTTCATCCCTGCACCTGAGCTACCTGTGGAAGGTTGCAAAACTCGATCTTACACCAACTTGAATCTATCTTTTGAACTAGAAGATAAATAACTCAAAAATAAATATAAAAACATAAGCAGCATAAGTGATTTTATCACTTTGTGTTTTATCCATAGTTGCGAGTGAGTGTAGATCATAGTTTTGAAAAGAAAGGAGTTTTTTTTTAATAATACACTCCAAAAAGTCTTGGGACTGGGAGTAATACAGACTTAGACTCTCATAATAAACACCTTCATTCTTGATGCCAAATACTTAAAAACTTGGTTCCAACTAAAAGAATCTGGAAATAATTTTATGCATATTGAAGAGTTACCACCTTGAAAATATAGTATATTATGTGTAAACCATTCTTCAGAAATAGAACATAGAATGGACAGGGTGGGAGTTGAGCACGATTCTGAACACGATTGCAAACTACAAAGTCTGACCACTGACATCACCACTGGTTTCTATAGATTTCTAAGAAATGCATCCGCAAAACAGTGCCACTGTCACCTGCCGTCACCACAGACTGTACCACCACTCACAAACCAGTATTGCTGCTGCCATAGACTGCACTGTCACTCACAAATCAGAAATAAAGCTGGGTATAAAATTAAACTGTCTCTTAAACTACAGTAGCTCCTGAATATGTCAATTTGTATAAAAAAATTAATAATACAGCAATGCAATTGAATTTCATTTCTTTTCTATTTATCACCATACATATTTCACTACATTTTTAGAACATCTTCAGAGGTATCTCTGTAACATTTATTTACTTTATTAGCTACATTTAATTATGGAAAGAATGAGGTACAGTGAAAATTACTTTACGTACACGTGATTATATTTCATGTTTGCTTCATATCAGAGTCAAGGGGTTTTTTTTTTTTTTTTTTGTCTAATTTGAACTACAGCATTTTAAACCTTTTCCAAACTTCTCTTCTATGTGAACTGCAACAATACTACACTAGCCAAATTTTTCACAGTATCCCCAACAGGTTTTGATAAAATTGGCTTGTTAAAACTGTGTGTGTTTTCACTATTCCATAGAATGTGTGTTTTGTTTATGTTTCAGGAGTCTTGAGTTCTTAAATACCACCAAGGATTCAGCTTATCATTTATAGCCAATAACTCTGTACCTAAAAACATTTTTTTTTTTTTAAATACACACTGTACGAAATGCCAAAATTCTGGCATAAACACTCGTCAGAAGTGTGAAGCACACTTCATTGGTCAGACATGCAGAGAAATCAAAGCAATATACAAATACACTTAAGAGCATTGAAATACACCAACCATTCCACATTTGCCGAACACCTTCTAGAAAGTAGCCATTAACCTACAGACATTCACAAAGACATGCAAATACCATAAACAATAACAAACCAAAGACATTAACATTTGAAGAAAATTAGCCTGTCCAGAAAGTGCTAATTGAAAGTAAACAAGTAATAAATGAATACATTTGACCAAACACTTCAAATACCCATCTATCAGCAAAGCTAACACAAAGTAGACTACAAAAACCAAAGAACTGTAGACCCATTGAAATCTGAGAAGTAAACAAAACATGCATTCTATAGAACAGTAAAACATACAGTGTGACGTAGTATTCACATTCAGTTTGAATATGCTAATATTATCAAAACCTGTTTGTGAAACCTTGAAAAAATGGTTCATTGTAGTTTTGTGTTGTTTTAATTAACATTAAAGAGAAGCTTGAAATAGATTCAAAATATTTTAATTTGAATTAGACTGCAAAGCAAACCCTGACTCTAGAAATTTAATCACATGTAAGTAAAATTAATTTCCACTGTACTTCATATTGTTTCCATGCCACGGTAGTTAAATGAAGCTAACAAAATGTACAAATGACACACAGGTACCACTGAAGATGATCTAAAACTGAAATGAAACACATACGGCGAAAAATAAAATAGAAATAAAATTCAGTTGCATCGGTTGTATTGTTAAAAAGTTTAAAAAAATTTATTAACTTGCAACTGAGGAAATGGCCCACAACATCCAGTTGCTCCTGAATATGGGTTTGTCACTTAACCTATGTTTTTAATTAGCATTAATTTCCTTTTTCTGTTCTGTTTTTAAATGTCAGAATTGCCAGCTTTCCTTTTTCATGATGGTATTTAATATTAAAACATCATCATAATCTTCCTCTTTCAATAGATGCCCGATATCCCAGCAGAAACTCCAGCTATCTTACCTCACGTAGCTGTTAGAAGGGATCGAATACACGATGTGTCGCTAAGTTCTAGAGATGGGTAGGTCCAGATGGACCTGTATCAGTTGCACTAGGGATGGCTATAGATCCGAGTAAAAGTCGGATCTGTATCCCTGCGTCAAATATCACATATAGTCGGAGGTGGAACCACAGCCAGACCTGCAACCACAGAGGTGGAACTGGGTGCCAGACCTGTGGTTGCATTTTGTTTATTACAGTCCCGACTTGAAATATGTGATTCGAAGGCATTAATGTCATTTACAGTTCAATTTAAAAGTAAGATTATTACTGGAAAATTATTTCTTAATCACTAACTACTAGTAGATAACTACAATAACTATTAGAAGTCTATGGATAGTTAATACTCAGCTGTGCTATTTTATTGGTCTGGTTCTGGTGAATTTTAAAGCATGATCTTAAGATGTGGAATGATTTACATGCTACAGAGGAAATATTACTTGGAATTTTAATGTGTTGTAGTCTTAAACTTTTAGAATTACTCTCTTGAGGTTTCAACTCAGATTCAATGAAGTGTTGCCTTAAATAAGAAAGCAGAAGATAAATTTAAAATATCTATATTGCAGAAACTCATTTAAAATGAACATCAGACTCTTCTCCTTTGCTCTCCAAGGCAATTATATATTTGTATATATAAATATAATTATGTAGCATTATTCCGAGCGAATCTGCTGGCCGCTCTTGGAGAAATATTTCATAACCAGATATAAAACAACTCATACCAAGCCACTTCCAGAACAGCTAGCAATGGCTCAAACAATAGGTTACCATTACGAACAATTAAAACTAAATGGAAATAATCGTAAATTACAAAGAATTTACATGTTTTTGACATTGCACAGTTTCGAAGTTTATGTATGGCAGATGGCACAATACAGCATATTTATTAATATCATCTAATTAAAATGCCATGTATCTAGGGTTCCCATACTTTTTTTTTAACATTTAGAGTATATTTGTGTCTTGTGATGGCAGAAATAAAGCACGCCATTTAGAAAAAGAGTGCGTTTACCTGTACAGTCCACAAAACAAGAAACTATTTTAACAAAACGGTCAGCCGACTTGACAGAATACAACAAATTAATCTCAAGAGTGGAAAGTGCATTGTTACGTGTCCACTGCATACGACCTCTTTGGTCAAATGCGGCTGAGTGCCGGAGGTTTCATTCTGATACTATTTCTATACATAAAAAGTGAATCAGTGAGGCGAGAATGTGTGTTGGTTAATAAAGGGTATTTTAACATACTCTAATATGAAGTATGCCCACGTGAAATAGAGTAAAATACTCTGAATATGGGTGGCAACCCATTGTATCGCACTCAATTTGGCACACGTAACATTTTATACATTCATTCAAAACATTCTCATACAGTAAACAAAATAAAATATGATGCATTTACGAACCAGTATCACGCAGTAACAATAAATCAAACATTCTATATTTTTTATATAAATATATATATATATATATATGCTTAATTAGTTTGTGGGAGGATAAGGAAGAGGATACTAGGTTTTAAATATGTTTCAGACCGTTCAAAATGTTTTCTGTATTTTACAGCATTTATTTTTATTCATCCTGATCATTACTGACAGCATCAAGCCTCAGGCCAGAGCTACTAGGAATACTCTCCAGTGTTTCCTCTCTTTCTACCATTCTTCTTCTTCCATTGCAGTCCAATTTTCTCCTCTATCTTGCACACTTTTCACTATTCCCTAAACCCACCTATCCTATGGTCTTTTTAGAGGCCACTTCCCTTACAATTACAAATTATACTTTCACTTTGGCACCCTTTCATTACTCATAATCTTAATGTGTATGTACCACAGGAGTATTGATCGTTGAAAACCTCTATTACACGTTCCTCTTTAACTGCCTTTGTTACATGGTCATTCCACAACCTGTCCACTCTCATTAATCCAATCCTACTACTCTGAATCCTACAAACATCTTTCTTTCGTCACACATGTTTCAGTACCATGTATTAGTATTAGCCCAAAGTAGGACCTCTAAATAATCCTTTTGCACTTCTATGGCACCTCCCTACTTCAGATCAGACCTCTGATGTTACTGTAGAATTCTCGTGGCCTTTCTGTATCTTTCTTCAATTTCCTTTCTGTTTCATCCATCCTTTTCCATCAGACTACCCAAAAACTCTTTTACAACTCGGAGTCTGTCACCTCTGCATGAAGCATCCTGATTTATTATATTTTTGTAAATTACTGATATAGTTTTTCCTTATACTTGTCACATATTTATGTGCATATAGGGTATTTTTTGAACATTTTGTTTTGTTTTAGATTTCACTATGCAACCACCAAGGAACAGTGAATTGTGGAATCATTTCACAAGCCTACAAAATAAAGCTAAATGCCGATATTGTCATTTAAATCTTGTTTACAATCCAAGTGCTGTGACGGGAAATCTCATTCAACATATGAAGAGAAAACATAACATTCCTATATACCATGAAAGATGTGAAATAAACTTACCCAGGACAGAAGTATTTACAACTGTCAGTACCAATGCTGATAACAGTAATATTAGTGTCAGATCAGTACCTGAATATGCACCACACAATTCAGTTGAAGTTATAGCATCCACTTCGGCAGTGGTACAATGTTTTGTTTTGTTTTTGATTTCACTATGCAACCAGAAAGGAACAGTGAATTGTGGAATCACTTTACAAGTCTACAAAATAAAGCTAAAAGCATCCCAAAAACATCAAGTAGTTCTTCAAGCATCAAAACCAAATTTAATTAACGTCTATACTACTAACACAAGAAAGACCCTTGCCAATTCATCTTTCAAAAAAATTGACCATCAAATACTAAAAATGATTATAAAACTATAACATCCATTTAAAATTGTAGAGCATCCTAAGTTCCATAAACTACTTCATTTACTTTGTCCAACGTATTTGATTCCAACAAGAAAAACGGTATCTTGTAGTTTATTGCCAGCAATCCACAATGAACTGAAGGACCAAATTAAATCCTTATTTATCCCAGAAACAACTGTATGCTTATCGGCTGATAGATGGACTTGTCAGAACAACCAGAATCATTTCTATGCCATCACAGCTCATTGTATTGATGACTACACTACATTGCAAAATTTTCTTCAGGATTGCATTAATTATCAGGACCAGCACACAGCTGACAATATATCCAATGTGTTGAAAGATGTAGTATCTGAATGGGGTCTACAGCGTAACGTTATTGCAGTTGTCACCGACAGTGCCAGTAGAATGATAAACGCTATTAAAAACTTAGAATGGAGGCAAATGATGTGCATTTTGCAATTAGCAGTGATCTGCAACAACAAGAAATTAAATTGGTTATTATGAAAGTTAAAAGTACTGTCGAATACTTCAAGCAAAGTACATATACCTTTTGCAGCTACAGGACAATCAAAAAAAGATAAATCTGCCAATATTGAAACTGAAACAAAACTGTGTAACTCGCTGGAATTCCACGTATTATATGTTTATCAGATTTAATACACTCAAGAATGCAATAATAACTACTCTAGCCATTGAAAATCCAGAATTAAATAATCTGTTGAGAAATCATTTAATATTTTCCGTATTGTCACCGAGGTGCTTTGCTTAGAAAAACACACATCTTTATCGAAAGTGCCCATTTATATTTCTTCCTTGCTTGAAAAGTTAGATGAGAACATAGTAGTACAAAACGTAAGCTGTATTAAAGGACTATGTAAGACTATTAATTGCGTGATTCACGTAAGATTTTGGGATGTTGAAACGCATGAATTAATTGCTCAAGTAATACTGCTGGTTCCTATCACCTAAAAATGCAGAAAAAGCAATAGCCGAACTGAAGCAGATGTGTGTAAGAATTAAGTTAAATATCGACTAAAACAATAAAGATAGAAATGGAAACTATGAAGAGTCTCACTTGGATCAAAATAAATTTCAGCCGTTGCTTTGGTGAAAATTTGACCAAAAAGTTAAGAACTTCCTTGCTCCTCAAAATCCTACTGCTTCAAGAATTATAGAAATAGATACACACCTAAATGAAGTATTGCTTGACAGGACTCGGGCTCCTCTTATCTGGTGGAGACAACAAAAAGATATTTATTCATGTCTCTCTAAACTAATGCTGAAACGGCTATGTATCATTGCCACCTCTGTGCCCTGTGAGAGAATTTTATCTAAGATTGGTCATATAATCAATGATCAACAGACCGAGCGTGGTGGTGTAACAGCTAGCGTTCTGGCCTCGCATTTGGGAGGACGGCGGTTCGAATCCCCGTCCGGGCATCCAGATTTGGGTTTTCCATGGTTTCCCAAATCACTCCAGGCAAATGCCGGGATGCTTCCTTCAAAAGGCCATGGCCAAATTCCTTCCCATTCCTTGCCCTCCCCATCCTTTCCCATCTCTAAAGACCTCGCTGTTAAGCAGATTAAAAGAAAAAAATGATCAACAGAGCAGACTGAAGCCTGAAAAATCATATAAATAAGATTTCTTAATTACAATTTAAAATAATTAATTTATGCATTCAGTTTTATTGTTTGTTTATTTATAATATACTGGTTCTTAAATTGGTAGGTAATGAATAATTATTTCAAAATGTTGATTCTCTAAAAGTTTCATTTTTAGTATAAAAACTACCAGTTAACAAAAAAAAAAAAATCTTGTAGGGTAATTACAAAACTATCAGCAAATGATTGTTTTCTTCTTATATAAGCCCTCAGAATTTGTGGTTTTGTTTTGAGCAATATTAAAACTGATTATACCAAGATTTTGTAATATTATGTGCAGTTATAAGTTTTAGATAAAAGTAAATCAAGATTCTCACATTTAATATTCTTCCATTTCATAAATGAATAGATTAACACGATATAACTCATATTGCAGTTCTATTGGGTTGGATTTACATCCATCATTCGCTCCGCCCGCCCGACTATGTTCGGACCCATATATGTCCGCTGAACACGTATCTGGATGTATGGATGTAGGACCGCACACATCCAGTTCCGCCATACACTCCGCCCGCCCGACAGTTGATCCTGACCCATACAGGTCCGGCGGACACGGAACCAGTATGTAGGTCCACAGAGCTGGATGTACATCCAGACCCGACTCCTTTAAAATCTCGGACACGTCGATTCAACATTGCTCTGACCACAGATGACAGCAGCTGTGCGGTTACTGTCGTTTACCTGCGCTTGCAGTCATGTTCGGAACCGCACCTTTAAAAAGCAACTAAATGGTTGTTAACTGTGTACAAAGAGTTAAAAATGCAGTTAACTATATAGAAGTTGCGTTCCTTCCATAAAGGTGTTGTATTTATATCTGTCGGTAAATACGGCCTGTGTAATGAAATAGATGTCGATACAGTCTGCGAAATCTTATGGATTGAACTTAATGAAGCCAGGAAAAAAACTTGTCGTAGGTGCCTTCTGCCTCCAACCTGATGTTAAAAAAACTGTCTCCGAGGCATTAAGAAATGTCGTAAATAATATCGCTCGTAGAGTCCAGGTTCTTTATATAATGCTAGATGATTTCAAACTCCCTTATAAGGATAAAACAGCTGAAGTCATTCTTGACCTGTTCTCCTCGAGCAGTTGGTTACTGAATCAACGATCGTAACGCAAACATTTTAGTTCCTATGATTACCAATAGGCTAGGTTTATTCACAAATATTTCAATGGCCAAGGGAATAAGTGATCACAAAGCAGTAATTGAAACTGTAAAATCAATAAATGAGCCCAGAAAGGGGAATGAAAGGATTGTTTAGAGATTCAATAAGGCCTTAAAGGAAAGTTTTAGAACATAACTTAGGGATAGTTATACCTTCAAACTAATAAGAGGCAGTGTTGAAGAGATGTGACATCGATTTATACATATAGTCGGGGACGGTATAGACATTCATATACCCAGGGCTGGTTTAAGGCTACCGCAGTCGCGGGGGGGCCCCCGCCACGATCCCCTTCAAAATTTTTCCTTACTTAACGAACAATTTTCCTGCTAAAATAAATAATCTACAAATTTATAATGCTAACAAGCTGCGTTCACAATAGTCCTACTGTCAAGAGCACCTTCATTGTTGATCCTGTTTTCCCATAAACAGGACTGATTTGATGAAGACCGCGATTGTCGATCTTCTCTCGAATCGACGATGATACAGCTTTCCATTTCTGTTCCAGTCGGTTTCCAGCTTCTTAGGAAATATCGGAAACGTTTGATGTCGCCGAGAGGCGCAATACGCCTTTCTGCTCACAATGCCGCCTGGCTGTTTGGGATTTCCGCTGTAGTGGAGACAAGCATGTTGAAATAAGGGGCCCCAAACGTACCTTGATTCGGCAACCCAGTCAGGTGTGAAGTACGAACGCAGTTTGTGTGTCTGTCTGGTGGTATCAGAACCTGTGATTTGTTTAACACAAGAGAGTGGAATGGATCGTAAGTACTTGGCAGATGCTAAAAAAAAGAAAACATAGGTGTGATATCCTAAAAGACCAGTTGCCCTAAAAGGGTTCATTAAATAAATTTTTAAATCGAACTAACAGTGTTTCTACGAATGTACACACTTTGACAATAAATTTGGCCGCCGCTGAAAAATTCTATCACTCTTATTTTGCACAATCTGACATCAATGTCATCCCAGGAAACAGTAATGCAATACTGGGAAGCCAGTATTGCGCTACTATTTCTCAGGATGACATTGATGTCAGATTGTGCAAAATAAGAGTGATAGAATTTTTCAGCGGCGGCCAAATTTATTGTCAAAGTGTGTACATTGTGATATAAAAGAATATAGTGTTATTAAAACGTAATCTGTCGATACTGCTGAACAATTGTATGGCCCGTGCAAGAAAGAATTAGTGGCTGTCGAAACTGTCTCAGGGTGGAAACACCTACTAGTAGTGAAAGTGTTCCTGCAGAAGAAACCGTAGCTGGACACCTCCGAGAAGAAAGAACATCGTCTAAGGAAGGTAACGGTGATGATCTTACCGATCCGAGAGGTATATGCGAGCTTACTCTTAAGATTGCGAATTGAAAGCATTAAGGCCTATATCAGATTTTATGATTCCGGACGTACTTTTTGAGGATTACTATGCAAGCGTCATTCCAGCACTGAAGATCACACTAATGAAGTTGTACTTAATAATATAATGTGATGCAAATTGGCTTTTCCAAACGTGAAAACGAATTTTACAGGGTCCTGTACAAGGTGTTAAAGTGGGACATTCTTTCACGGTATAAGAAAACTACTTAGAAATTTTTTTAATACTTAAATTTCTGAATACTAGTTCATTAAATAAATAATTAGTAGTAACATTTATCGTCGGAATTTTAAAATCAATAAAAGGCAGAAAAAATTTAAATGAGCTTAATCCACCGTTGTTATTAATTATGTTATTTATAACAGTCATAATTTATTTTCTCAGCTGTTTAACATCCAATGGAAACTCTCGCTAGAGACGACAGACGTTTCGGAGGCGTGACGTTCCACGAGGAGTCTCATCAGATTCAGTTTTGACAAAATCGTATTTGATGTAATTACAATAGGCCTATATATTTAAAGGCGTGTATTGCTCTCAACCTGTTTCAGCAATTTTTGTAATTTCATTCGAATAAACTCAGTCATCTTTTGACGTTATATATAAAAATTTATTGAATTAAAATGTATATGCCTGCTCACGTGACTCCAGCCCCCAAAAACCTATATATACTAGCAAAGAAAGGCAAGAAAAGGAATGTTGTATACAAAAAAAATGTATTATAAATATAATAGCTATAAAATAGAATAAAAAAACAATTTCATTTGACACAATGGGCAACAGGGCTTAGTCAGAAATTAAATGACAGTTGTTGGGAGATCCATATGAGATGCATTGATAAAACACCAAAGATTCGCCGAAGTTGGCTAATACTCAATAAACTGCTGGCCCGTTTGTACACAGATTTAGAGAAACCCTCAGTCTGTCTCTTTAATCGTTATTTGAGCTCTGCACACAGATTATATATATACAGTGTGTCCAGAAAAGGACTCCCCGATTTCAAAATTAAATATCTCGAAAACAAAGATCGATAGAGGAATGCAGTAAACGGTATGTTTATCGTAACAGCTGTAAGAAGTATATATAGCAGTTTGAAATAATAGTTACAAAAGCTGCTAACAGATGGCGCTGTAATCGCCATAGTAATGCCTAAATAGTAATCCGAAGCTCAGGGTAGTGCCAATGGTGAACATTTTGAAAACATTGTGATGTGATTGTTTGCAAAGATTGTTTTCATAAGATTATTTTACTTATGTATGCTGATATGAGCTGTACAGCGCCATCTATTAGCAGCTTTTGTAACTATTATTTCACACTGCTGTATACACTTCTTACAGCTGTCACAATAAACATACCGTTTACTGCATTCCTCTATCGATCTTTGTTTTCGAGATATTTAATTTTGAAATCAGGGAGTCCTTTTCTGGACACCCTGTATAAAGTGTGTGTATAAAGTCACGAAAATTATCAAAAGTTTAGGCAAAAGATCTATAAAAGAAGTAGGGGGACCCAAAATCAAACTTCGCAGAAGGCCCCGAAATACCTTAAGCCGGCCCTGCATATACCGAAATGGACAACAAGGTAGGAGATGATCCATCGTGGTATACACGTTAGGTTGAAATATTACTCAAAACGCAAAGGATATACGCACACTCCAGAAGTATGGGTTACCATCGTGACAGAAAGCTTAGTGAAGAGGACGTCTTAAAAATGCAATGCATAAGGCATTTAATGATTTCCATTGCAAATCGCTTTCTAAAAGTATCACAGAAAACAAAGATATTTTGATTTTACCTAAGAAAAGTTAGTGCCAGCACTAATCACAACGGACGTGAGTGTAATACTTTTAAATATCGTAGTTTGATAGTTATTCGCTGTATTCCAGTGCGGTACGAGCCAGCTTCCAGAGCTACTTCTGGTGGGAACGAGTTTAACCTGAAACCAAGTACTAGTTACCGGAGTATCCTACCCAATGACGCAAAAACAGCAGTCTCGACCGTGGGATCCGCGGATCGCAATGTTCGAGAACCTATTAGAAAACTGCCTCCAGCTGGCCAATTAGAGCACTACATACACCCTACGTGATGTGCCTTAGCTAATAGGAACCAGCCATCCATACTGTGGAGTGACACTGCGGAACATAGTTGAGTTCGCGGCAGTTTTCTTCGGGAAACTACACAGTAAACTTGTAAATCCTAAGGCCTACGGCCTAGCCATTGTTATTTAAACAATTTACCACCAAACCCACCCCTGAGGGCGAGGCTTTTTACCAAACCTCTCATTATTTAATTTGGCAATGGTAAGGAAGCGACCTCGCATCTTCGCAGATCTATGCTGTACCAGCTGTCTGTATCATTTTACTTGCTAATTTACAGAGTTCAGGAATAAATACCTGTCAATCTCACCGCTTCATTTCAACTCCCTCAACGTCATTAGTTAGGATATGCTTAAGTTTTCTTCCCCAGCCAGTGCTCGCAGACGCCGATTGGAAGAACAAGAAGTTGATGGCGAGAAGGCGGGGCGAACCTATGTGCACAAAGGTAATCTTCTCTCGGCTTTACCAGTACCACACAACATGAGATTAACGAAAGCCGCGACAAGTAGGGTTGCGAACTAATTTGTAAGAAAATAAAGCGTATTCATCTCTGGAAGAGGAAAATAAAAAGCCGTATGTGAAAGATAAAGTATTTTTATAGTTAGGTATTTACTGTCTTAAATACTTATTTCTTTCGTGCTTATGGAACTCGACACTAATTTTTGGTTTTCTTTCAAAATGTTATATGTAGATGTGGTAGCATCCAGATTTATGTTCCATGAATTTTATATTTTACCAGAAATAAAGTATCCTACCCAAAGACTCAAAAACAGCAGTCTCGACCGTGGGATACGCGGATCGCAATGTTCGAGAGCCTACTAGAAAAGTCTCCAGCTGGCCAATTAGATCACTGCATGCACCCTACTTGATGTGCCTTAGCCAATAATTTATGGATAGGGTAAAGTATGCCGACCAAAAATAAAGTAAGATACTTGTGTGGTTGAGAACCCTACCTACAAGGCTACTGTACTTAACACCGAATTAAAAAATTCACTCACTGATTAAACATATCGATAACACTAAGGTGACCAATCGTCCTCCTTTAGGGAGGACAGTTCTCCTTTTGTAGGTTCTGTCCTTCCTCGAAAAGTGTCCTTCTACCTGTCCTCCTTTCTTAAGTTTAGACAAATGTCTAAAAATTCTGGAATCTTTTTTCAGTTATGAATTATCGGGAATATTAATCTATTTTCCACAAAACAATTCAAAAGATTGAAGGTAAACATATTTCAGCTACAGAAGTTAGTCTTATTTTGAACGATTTGTCCAAAATAAATCACAATTTGAAAAAAAATCTATCCCTTTAAAAATAAAAATAAAATTGTCAAATCTGGATATAAAGGAAAAGTTTACCAAATGGGCTAAGTGCAGAAATTTTATCAAACATGTTTCCAACATGTTCAATAATGGTCTGAAACAAATATCACAGGAAATAACAGTTTTAAATGGTGTTTTTTGACTTCATCGCAAGTAAATTGGGTAGATATTGAAAATTGTTTCGAGTTTTTATTGAATGAAATCCTGATATTAAAATCGATGACAATTGTCTGTTTTAAGAAAAGAACATTGAATGTATATTTAAATTCTGATAAATTAGAACAATGGGAAAAATCAGCATGTTGAAATTGATAAAAGATGGGTGGAAATATTAAACCATTTCAAAAAATGAACACATGCCATATGAAAATTTAGATATTCTTGTTGAGTTTATGTTGTGTTGCACTGGAAGAGTTTTTTTTTTCATTTGGTAAAGATGTTTGGACAAGTGATAAATCAATATTGAATGTTAATACCCTAGCTGCAGTACTTACCCTAAAATTCAATATGAAGAATATTTCTTGCGAGGAAATATCCAATATATTATTAGAAAATTGTATATTGACAAAAAATTCATTCAATAGGAAAATACTAGTTTAATTAAATAATTAAAAGAGATGTAATCATTATTAGTGTATTTTGTTTGAATTAATAACATGTTTCATTTATTTAGTTGTTCTCTTTTCTTAAATTTTCTCGTCCCACTTTTCATTGTAAAAAAAAAATTGGTCACCTTAATAACACCCATTTTTACACGCGTGGAGTTTGAGATGGATTCGATAGGAATAGATACTGCAGGTATTGTAAAAAAATTAGAGCTCCTGATGAGTGGGAAATTATCGGGCCCTAATGGAATGTCAGTAAAGGTAAGACCACACACAACGCATCCTGACGCGGTGGATTACAAAGGATTGCATCATCCATGTCACACTCATGGAGCAAAGAAAAGAGCTCCATGGTCACACTGGGGACATCCTACCGTCAGTAGATTTCCGCTGCGCGTAGGGAAACAGAGTGGCGAAAAGTGCAAATTGTCGAAAACGTAGTGACATTTTGTCATGTTTATTGATATAACTTTCGAAAATGATTACATACATACAACAAAAATGCGAATATAAGAGAATGAAAATGGAAGCCTTTAATCACATATAACTGCATTTCTGTCAAAGACTCCAAAAAAGATGGTGCAATAGTCATACAAAACCAATTTTACACGAGAAGATGTAAATGATTACATTCAGGTAAATAAGTGCACATACTTATTGTTTTATAAACAGTTTACTATGGTGAAATATTTAAATTGGTCTCGGCATTATCATAGAAATTTCTTGTGGTTTCGTTCATTTATCGATTATATTGTAAATTCATAATGATTAAAAGTTCTGATAACTAAGTTCTCTGGTTTGATTTAAAAATTCTTGGCATATTTTTGTAAATCTCATCCGATATTCTAGATTATCATGTCCCAAAAAATCCTAACATGTCGCAATAAACCTTATAAAAATATCAAATCTTCATTTCTTTCTTTTTATTCTTCTTTTGTTTCAAATATTGTATTTTCTCTATTTCTAGTTCAAATAATGTCTACCTTATATCTGCATCATTCAATTTTTTTCTGTTGCTGTGCAGCAGAACTACAAGCACTGTATCGAGATCGTGTCTGAACAGCCAGGTGGAAGTTCAATATTGTCGTCTTGCTTTGACAGAAATTTGTGAATTGTCGAATACGATTTCACCCCTATTTTTTTCTGTAAAATTTTACTCGGATTTTCTTGCAGTAAATGGAACTTTAAAAAACAAAATCAAGTAACTGAGCATCGCCGGATTTATTATTAGAAATACATGTAATGTAGTCAAGGCTATTTGTTTGCAACATTACATTACTGTTAACAGAGAAGGCATTAAAAACCACCTTAAAGAAATAAGTACTGCAAATTATAGGAATATACTCCAAGTTGTAAGAAAAGGCCTAGCCAATCTGCAGAAAAAATCATTATCTTTTTTTTTATCTACTTTTGTCACAATTTAATTTAAATTATTATAAATATCTAAATATTAGGTATTTAATTTGATATTTCTAATTTGAATTACTTGTAACAGAAAAAAAATTGATTTGAATAAATTATGCATTCTCTTTGGTAATGTTAATATGTTACCTATTTGTTGACTTTAATATTAAGTTATAGTGTACACAGATTAAAATAAGTGTATGTTATGGAAATCCTAATTAATTAGAAAACACTTATAATCATGTGCTATATTACATTTAGTGGCCATTTCATCTCACAGTTTGTCTATAACAAATCTGCCGCGGTGATTTTTGCCTTTTTGCTCAAAAAAAAAAAAAAAAATGGGCTAGTAAAAATTTCACCCATCAAACAGTTGATGTCCATCTGTGATAATAGAGACGAAAATACACGCAACGATTAGCGTTGCTCTGCAACTAGGCATTGCTCTTGGCACTGCTCCAATACAAACACTTCAGTTGTCAACAATCTTTCATTTTTATTCGCCTTGCTAGTATCGTAACTCTCATTGTTTATCGAAGCTCCAACATAAACGCTCTCTAATAGTCTGCTTCCATGCGCATCTCTTTTTGCTACGCCAATACTTCCTACAGCAGTTCTCCCTTTTCCCTCTCCCACTACTGCATTCCAATCACCCAAGATTATTAGATTTCCCGCCCCCTTCAGATACTGGATTAATTCTTCAATTTCATAATGTATCTTCTGTTTGTATATATATTGATTAGATTATATCAGATTAGATACGTTCACTTTGATCCCGTGTGAAAACAGTCTCGGTGATGTGGAACACAATTTTAGTAATTGCGAACCATTTTGTCACCTTTCTCTTACATACCCCAAATAAATAGTTTTTTTTATGGCATTATGCCTCGTCGAGGTCATTAGAGGCGGGAAAGGACTGGGAACAAGGAACAGGAAGAATTCAGCCATGGCCTTTTGATGGAAGCATCCCAGCATTTGCCTGGAATGATTTGGGGAAACCATGGAAAACAGAAATCTGAATGCCTGGATGGGGATCCGAACCCGCGACCTCCCGAATGCAAGGTCAGAATGTTCATCGTTCAACCACCAGTCATCCTTAGTTATCAAATTCTAAGAAGAAAATTCTTTCACAGAATAAAATGGGTTTCCATGCAAAAAAAAACTCTTTTAGTTTGAATTTGAAGTTGTTAGTTTCTCGTAGATAACATTTTATTTGTTGTTGTAGGACACTGAATAAAGAATTTCCAATGAATGTTGACCGTTTCTGTACAATTGACAATGATCTGTATGCCTGGAAAAATGTTATTTTTATTTCTATAATGTATATCACCATTAAGATTGAAGTCTTCAGGATTTTCCGCTACAAACAGTAGTAAGGAATATATATACTGTGCTGGCATTGTAAGTACACCTAGATTTCCAAACAGATTTCTCCTCAACGTCTGTGGATTTGCTCCACGAATAATGCTTAGAGCACTTTTTTTTATTTATTTAAATACCTTTTGTGCTTGTGAAGAATTTCACGGGAGGGAGGGTCTACTGGAGGTCGCGATTCCGCTACAGCAACATCCTCCAAAGACGTTATAATGCTGCAGTAGTCAATAGCAAGACATATTTTATTTTTCAAACCGTAATTCCGTTGTAATTCAGCCTGGACCATTATTTTCAAGCAGAAATTAGATTGTAATACACCCTGGACCAGAATGACATCATTAAATGTACTTCGAAAAGTATTTCTAGCGATGTATTGCGTTTGACTACTGCAGTATTATGAAGCCAATTCCTTAAGGAATCGCGATCTCCAGTAATCCAGAATATATATATTAGAATTCAAATCCAGACCATCCAGTGGCACTTCATGCCAGTTCACATTATTCCAACAATTTCATCACCTGTTTCACGGTTACAGCTATCAGAGATTTTCTGATCACCACCACCTCTTCAGAATACCGTGGATTTAAACTTGCCTTTCAACATATCCTAAACACCAGACACAACCATGGTCTAAACCTACGCTAAATTCGTCACTCTCTATTTTGCAATTTTACAGCCTTTTTTTCATATATTTTGCTACACATGTATATATTTTTATAACTTTCTAGTTTTATTTATTTACTGCTATAACCGATCAGAATTGTATATATTTTTTAACAAATTTCATTTTACCTCGGCTAATCGTAACAGGTTATTTTGTGTGAATGGAAACTTTCCCGGTGTACTGATGCAATATAATCCTCTCGAGTGTCCAGCTGGATAGTGTTGTATAAACACAATGTTTAGACAGCTAGCTCTGCTGTCTTCATAAGGTGTCAAGTATCCTCTAGCTGCCGAGTGCTGGCTGTCACCACCTTGACTGGCTCAACCTTATTATTTTTAACCTTTCATTCCTTTTGCTGAGGATCAATGGCTGTGGCTCTTTTCAGCCTATAATGGTTACATTAGCTTTATTTTCATATACATTATACATTTGACTCTTCATGTTCATTTACATTATTTTTGATTATTTTCTTTTAACTATTCCTAAAATTTAGAAGCTTAAAACCTAATTATCTTAATTTGTAAGTTTTCTAATGTAATCTAATTTGTGTACATTTTTAATTTTTTCTGTATTTATATAATTCAGTATATTATCTTATTTTGTCTTAATAACTATTTTCACGTTTTCTTATAGCTAGATTTCTGTAGTTTGGAGGTGTTTTTCAGCTGTATAGCAGATTGCAATGTGCAATATGATTTGTTTGTTTATTCATTGTTATTGTCTTCGTCCTCTACACGCCTTGGTCTTTCGTTTAGGGGTAGAGGTAGTTGTTCGTTTTGTGTCAGGTCGTTGTGTATCTCGAGTCTCTCTGCTTCATTGAACATCTTTTCTCTGTTGAGAGTTATTATTTTAGGCGGAAGATGTATTTGTCTTACGGCTTTCGTTTAGCGGTTAGTTTTGTCGTTAAATATAGCCACGCCATTTACTGCCAATGTATCACAAGCAGAGTATTGTGAAGTGTGTTGTCTTTCGACATTTACTTCAACATAATGTAGAAGGAGCAATGCTTTGCTTTCGGTAAGGCTTATCGTTGGCGTTCTTTGTTTAGAATTGCGAGTAGTCTTTTATGACTGTCTATATATACGAGGCGTATTCCAAAAGTAAGGTCCGTTTGATCATAATAAAAACATCGTCCAGGATACAAGGTTTTTATTAACGTCACTATGTAACTACATATCTAGTTCACTTTTCCACATAATCGCCGTTCATATCTATACACTTTCTGTAACGCTGTACCAGTTTCTTTAACCCCTCGGCATAAAAGTCTGCCGCCTGGGACCTGAACCAATTGGTAACGCTCATCTTGAGTTCTTCATCGGTTTGAAATCGTTGTCCACCAAGCCACCGTTTCAAATGCAGGAAGAGAAAATAGTCGCTTGGTGCAAGATCTGGACTGTAAGCAGGGTGGTCTAGGATTTCCCAACGAAACTCTTGAATCTTCTCTTTGGTTTTGGAAGCGGTTTGCGGGCGTGCGTTGTCGTGCAGGAGGATGATGCCAGACGACAGTTTCCCGCGGCATCGATTTTGGATGGCACGTCTCAGTTTGGTGAGCGTTGCACAGTACACGTCAGCTGTAATGGTTGTCCCACGGTCCATGAATTCGATCAAAAGGACGCCCTTTTCGTCCCAAAACACGGAAGCCATCATTTTGCGATTCGTGTACGGCGATTGCTTACACTTTTTTGGTTTGGGTGAACCGGAATGGCGCCACTGCATTGATTGTTGTTTTGATTCTGCGTTGGTGTACGCTATCCACGTCTCGTCTCCCGTAACAATTTGGGAAAACAAACTGTCACCATCTTGTCTATAGCGCTCCAAAAATTGTCGTGCGCTATGCATTCGTTGCTCTTTGTGCTGAGCGGTGAGCAGTTTTGGCACCCACCGCGCACAAAGCTTCCGATATCCAAGCTCTTCAGTGACAATCCTGTAAATTGAGGTTCTAGCAACATTTGGGAATTCCATAGCCAGACCACTAATCGTCAAACGGCGATCACTTCGCAGTTTTTGGTTAACTTGCTCGACGATGTCGTCGGTCCGAATACTGGGCCTGCCACTCCGCTGTTCGTCGTGCACATCTGTGCGACCACTTTGAAATTCTCGACACCAGTGTCGAACTTGTTTCTCACTCATTATGTTTGGTCCATACACTACACACAATTCGCGATGGATGTCCGCAGCTGACGATCTTTTTGCCAACAAAAATCTAATCACACCGCGCACTTCACAACTGGCGGGAGCTACGATTGTCGCGGCCATTTCGAACTGCTCTCAACAATAGATATACGGCTACTGCGGCACGCCAACAACACTGCATATTTACCAGGAGTTGGTAGATGGCGCTGCAGGTGGGAAACGTCATCTGTGACATCTTGTACCCCGGACCTTACTTTTGGAATACGCCTCGTACAACGTATTGCCCGAGCGAGTTGACTTACGGGTTCCTGGAATTCTGAGCGCGCTCGTAGAACGTTGCAGACAGTTGTCTGAAGCGATCCTTCAGCTGCGGGATGTTAGTAGTCTCGCGTAGAACTACTGTCGGGAATCTGCTCGGTAAGTGAAGGGCCCGTTTTAGTGCCATGTTCTGTGTCACCAGAAGGCGACGCAGATGCGTATTCCATAATGGGTCTTACCAGCGAGATATGGATGTTTATTCCCGTCGCTGTTCCTGTTAAGCACGGGGTAAAGATCGTGCAATTTAGCACTTGCCTTCATCCTTATGTCTTGAATATGGGCTCGCCAAGTCAGTCACCGGTCGAGAGTGACTCCGAGGTACTTTACTTCGTTTGCCTATGGGATCGTCTCGTTGCGAAGTTGAAGATGAGGTAGGCTTTGGGTGCGTCTCAGGTTTTGTAGTTAGTTTGTATATATATACCTTTCATTCCTTTGGTTGAGGGCCAAAGGTGGGCTGTTGTAGAGCTGTGACTCTTTTCAACCTATAATTGTTACATTAACTTTATTTTCATACACATTTTTACAGTTGCCTCATCATGTTTTTTACATTGTTTTTGATTATTTTCTTATAATTAATCCTATGTTTTAGAAACTTATAATCTAATTTTTTAACTCCTAAGTGTTCTAATATCTAAATTGAATCTAATTTATGTATACTTTTTAATCTATTTTCTAATTTATGGTCATTTTTTCTTTCTTTTATATAATTCAGTTTATTACATTTTGTTTGACTATTTACTGGTTTCTTTTCTTATATCTAGATTTCTATAATTTGTAATTTAGAGGTGTTTGGCAGCTATATCACAGTTTGGAATGTGCAATCTGGTTTGTTTGTTTATTCATTGTTTTCGCCTTCGTCCTCTACCCGCCTTGGTCTATCGGCTAAGTGTGGAGGTATTTGTTCATTTTGTGTCAAGTCGTTGAGTATTTCGTCTATTCCTCCTTCATTAAACGTCTTTTTTCTATTGACAGCTATTATTTTAGGTGGGTAAATGTATTTGTATTTCGGCTTTCGCGTAACTATTGGTTTTGTCGTTAGTAGACTCTGAATGTCTTGTCCATATTTAATCCTTTGGATGGCCAATCTTGTCTACAATGGTGTAATATTCGCCAGATCATACACCTGCACTGACGGCGTCATGTGTTCTATTTTCATGATGCTTCGAAGTAGTCTTCGTTCTGTCGCTTACAATCTGTTTGCAGATGTTTTAGACATTCCCGTCATTGGATTTACTGCGTACTCAATTATCGGTCTGATGAAGGTTTTTGTATGTGTGAATGGCTGCCTGGTTGCTATATCCGTGGAACCGTCCTTATATAAATCTGATAAGTTTCTGTCTTTTTCTGATTGTGTTGAGCGTATCTCTAATATGGGTCTTCCAGTTTAGGTATTTGTCAATGTGTATCCCCAGATATTTTGCGCAGTCTGACAGTCTTAGTTATTGGTTCCACAGAGTAAGTTGTATGTCTTGTTGTTTTTACTGTCGTTTCTTGGTAAGGTTTCTATCTCTGAACAGAACTGTCTGAGTTTTTGTTGGATTGGGTTTAATTCTCCATTTGCTCACCCAGTCCCGCAGTCTTGTCAAGTACTGTGTCGCGCGTCTATTTACAGTTTTAGTATTGACCGCCGAGCACCAGTAAGCGGTGTCATCTGCGTATTGAGCTGACTCTTCGTCATTTCCGTCAGCTGCCGGCATGTCTGATCGATACAGAATGAAGAGCAGGGGAGATGGAATTCCTCCCTGTAGCACTCCTGACTCTGGTGTGAATACGTCGGATGACGCGTCGTTACAGTGGTTTGCGCATTGTCTTGACTGAATTTGTGTCTTGAGTAGTCTGACTAGTTTGTCTGGTATGATAGTTTGAAGATTAATCCGTCTTGCCAAGGTTTGTCAAAAGCTCGCTCTATGTCCAAAAATATTGCTAAAGTACAGAGGCCTTTGTTAAAGTTTTTGGACACATGTGCGGTTAGTCTGAGTAGTGGATCGTTTGTTAAGTGGTTTTGTGTGAAACCTGATTGAGTGTGAGGTATAAGGTTTTTTTTTCCTCATAGGTTTGAAATCTGTCTGTTATAATTCTGTCAAACGTCTTCCCAATCACATTTATGAGAAATATTGGTCTGTATGATTTTGGATCGGTGGTGAGTTTATTTGGTTTCTGGATCATTACAGTTTTCGATTTTTTCCATGATTCTGGTATATTTTCGTTTGTCATGCAGTAGTTAAATAGTAGTGTCAGTATTGGTACCATCACTGTCATAGGTGCCTTTATCAGGTGAGATCTAACAATTCCGTCAGCTCCTGGGGCTGAATTTCTGCCTGTGTAGATAGCTGAAAGCACTTCTTGGTCTGTGATATATTGTGTCATGTTTGCTTCTTCTGCTGTGGGTATTGTCGGTGTCAGGAGCATTATAGGAAGTCGTCTTTCTACCTCTTGTAGAAAGTCTTCATTAAATAAATTGTCTTCAGGAAAAGTATGTATTTCTTCTAGAATCTGTCCAAAAACTTCTGCTTTCTGTATATTATTTGTCGTCGGAGTGTGGTCTATGATTAGAGTCGTATGTTTGGATTGTTTTTGTCCCGTTAGTGTCTTAAACTTGTTACAAAACTTTCTTCCTTCTCTGTAATTTAGATCTCTGCATGTGTCGTCCCATTCTGTCTGTCTGTATTCCGATATGATGCGTTTGATGTTGTTGTTCAGTCTATTCCACACAGGTCTGAGAGCACCATTGTCTGTTCTTTTCATTTCCCTGTAGATTCGTTTTTTTTTTTGTTTTTTTTCCGTCAGCGCTTCAGCTGGGATGACTGGCTTCCAGTTGTAAATCGTCTTTGTCGGTACTGCTTTGTCTATTGCAGTCTGTAGAGTTGTTTCTATCAAATTGGATACGTTTTCCATGTCTTGGTTGTCTGTTATAGCCAATGGAGCTCTTAGTGTTTTCGTTATTAAGTCGCTGTATTTTGTCCAGTCTGCGTTTTTAAATAATTTGATGTTTCTGGTTTCAGGCGGTGGTGGGGGTACAGGTGTTGCTGTAGTCGTAAATGTGATTGGGATGTGGTCACCTATTATGCTGTCATCTAGTTTTTTTAATTGAATTTTGTCTGTCAGGTTGGTGATGTATAATATATGGTCTGTGGTATAGTGTACCTGGTGGCCAATGAAAGTTGGTCCATCTGTTTTGAGCCTGCATACGTTCTCTGTGGTTAGTAGCTGAAACAGCTGTTGTCCGTTTTGATTTTCCTGATTGTCATCTAAGTACTGATGTCTTGCATTAAAGTCTTCCATTATTATAAAGTCTTTAAACGTCATTATATATCGTAGGAAGTCGGTCAGTAAGTTGATTCGTGGTTGGTTATATATGCAGGCTACTAGTATGTCTGTGTCTTTCTTTCTTGGTATTGTAACCATTACAGCTTCTGTGTTGTCATATTGAATTGGGAGGGGCGCTTCTCTTGCTGGGATGTCATTTCGCACGTAAATTGCCATCCCTCCTCTGCCGTCCTGCCTGCGTTTTGCGTATGTCTTGTATCCTGGTATATTGGCTTGTCTGTCTGTCTTCATCCACGTTTCTGTAAGTCCTGCTATGTGTGCGTTATTTTTGCGAAAGCCGTTTGTTAGTAGTGTCTTGCAGTGACTGCACGTTTGTATTGGCGTAGAAGAAGTTACTTTTAGGTATATTAGCCATTGTTTTTTTCCTTTTCTTTGTTGTGTCTGATTGGTTGTTTCTGTCTTGTATGTAGTATTAGTTACGGTAGTTATGTCTTTTACAGTGGTTTACTGTGATGTGAAAATGGTTTCCTGACTGATTCATTATTATTTCCTATAGGTAGAGCTGGCCAAACACCTGTCTTAAAATAGTTAGAATTTCTGTTCTCATATCCTGAAATAGGTTTAGGAGGATAGCGGTTGTAGCTTAATGTAGTCGTCTTGACTGTTATGTTGCTCCACAATGTCCTCTATGGTGTTTGGGACGGGATTTGGTTCGTTTGTGAGTACAAGTTTTTAAACTTTCATGTTTTCTTTAATTTCCCTGGGTCTCAGAGGACATTTATAAGAGAGGCCTGAATGGTCTCCCTTGCAGTTGCTGCAGGTTGGTTTTGACTCTTCTTGCTTGCATTTGCTTATGTGCTGCTGCTCACCGCATCTTGGGCATTTGGAGGTTTGTTTACAATTTTCAGTTTGATGATCAAAGGAACGGCATTTCTTTTACATTGACCGGGCTGTGGAGGAGGAGGCCTTGACTCTTCAATGGAGTGTATTTTCCCCAACATTTTGAGTCCATATTTGTGGAGTCGATCCAAGGTTTCTTTGTCATGGATTAGTATTCTAACGAGGTGCGTTTCTTTTTGTAGGGCCCTTGATGAAATCCTCCATACATTATACCAGTTGAGGTTTTGCTCTGTCATTACTTCTTGTATATCTTCTGGGGTGATGTCTAGGTCGGCTCCCTTGGCCAACACTAAAGGCTGGCTTTTTTTATTGGTGGAGGGTTGGAGTTGGAAGTGATTTTTTGAGTTCTGTCCGGTAGCAGTCTTGTGGTGACAGTTTTCCCATATACAGCTTTGATTAACTCTGTGATTTTGATGTTTGTGTCTTCTCTAATAGTTTTGACAATGAGGTCCCCATTTCTGGTGAAGTACATGTTCTCGATTGCGCAGTCTACCCATTGCTTATATCTGTGTAGGTGAATATTTGAAGGCTAGATTCGTCAAGTATTGTCCCATCAATCAAGTTTGGGGCTCTGCTGCCCGTGGACAAGGAGCTGCTCCTCCGTCCTGTATCAGGCATTGCTTGTTTTTTACCCTCAGCGATCTCTGCAAGTGAATGGTGTTGTCGCCTTTAGTGAACACCGCTGGGTTTCAGGGCGACTTCGCTGCTACTCTACACACCCGCGGGTAACCGAATAAATCCGGTCCCTGGGGCGGATAAGTCCTAAGCTCGGGGAGGGGGGGGAGAGGGGCAGAGAGGATGCTACACGCAGAGTCGCTGAGTGGCGTGAAAGTGGTAGTCACCCTTTAATTGCGGTGCTTCGTCGGCAGGGTGAAGCTGTTGTATCGGGTTGGTGACCATTACAGCGGCTCAAGGTCGGCAGGTCTCGTAGTCGTTCTCCCCAAGGCAGCTGTTGTCTTAGGCGAGGTTCTGCGCAGAGTTGATATCCATAGCTGCTGTGACAGGATTTCTTCTGGATTTGGTCTGTCTACAGGCCACGCTTATAGTCTGACTTTTGCTTTTTATGACGCGTGACTTGTGGTGGCAGTTTGTTGATTTGAAGGGATTGTTTTTTCCCCAGTGATTTTTTTTTTTTTTTGATGTGCTTGTAGTTGCAGCCACCAATACAGTTGATTATTGGAGTTTGTTTGTTGTTTAGTCCTCTTGCTGTCGGGACGCCGAGCGATGTTCTCTGGTCGGTGGCTGTCCTGCGAGTGTGTCGTTAGTTATTTTTTTTTTTTTTAATTGGGGAGCACCCAAAACCCGCTCCTCCAAGAATGGCGGCCTTCCTGTTATCTACTGCTAACTTCTGCACATGCATTAAATTAGTAATTCTTTAGGTGATCACTGGAACGTGTTTGTGATGTATTCCATGCGTCCAGGCGTCCGCCCGTTTACATGGGTCCATCGGATAAGATAGACAGAAACTTTTGAAAGAAGAAAGAGGGCAGAAGGAAAAAAAGTGCCAAGGTTTTGCCCCTGGGATAAAAACCTCTGCGATAGTTAGATGAGGGAATAAGAGCGGCTGGCTAAGATACTGTCAGTACCGCGACAGATTCTATGCTACAAGGTTGGATGTATGAGGGATTTGTTAGGATATGGTATCATGCAACAACTTACAGCTGGTCCACACACCGTCGCTGGCGTTGAGATTGTCAGCTGGTGCCGCTCGCCGTCGCTGCCGTTGAGATGGTCCTGGAACATGCCGAATCGTTATAATTAGTAACAGCTGTGTGCAATAGGTGTTGTACGTGTTGGCGAGACGTAATTCGCACCACCAGGGAGCCAGAGCGCAACCGCCGAAACGCGCAGAGCCTTTCATCATCCCGGGAGTACACGGTAAGGGTTTCGCCTACTGCGACAGCCACAGTGCTGCTAGATGACAACCCCCGACTTGCCCGGGCTTTAGGATGATGACGGACACCACCGCCATGACCACCCCTGCCATCACGTTTCATCGCCGCCGGGTAAGACAACCACACCATGCTCATTCCAAGCAATATTGGAGCAGGATGCATCGCGCTAGCGTGCCACGACTACCAGCACCCCCGCGGTGTTTACCACTCCGGATACTATACTAATGTTGTTTGTGGATTGTTTTCTTATTGTGTGTGGCTGCCTTCTGCACCTGCCATTGCACTGTAACCACTTTCCTTAGCCCAGTGACTACTTTGCAGGTTGATTAGGGAATGGGACCCTAACCCCAGTGGCCCTCGATGCAGTCGACAGATTTCTTACTTGTTTATATATTCGTTTTTTTCTATCTTTTGAGCAATATTTTCGGTTGTGGGTGTTTAAATCTGTGGTTATGATCGTAACTACCTATAGTGCGTATCAAAGGATTTCGCGACATTTGGGTTATCCCGTAGATGTTTATGGCAAGCTTCTTAATTACTTGCTGTATTGGCTCTAGTCGGAAATCTCGGTGTAAGTCTGTTGTTCGTGTTCCCCAAAGAGCATTTTCTATAATCCTGAGTGCTTTGTTTTGAATTACAGTCTCTTAATGTGAGACTTAGCGGCGTACCCCCAAACGTCATAAGTGGCCGAATGAGTGCTAAGTTCGGGCATTACCTCGGTGTAGTGTGCTTTGTCTGTTTAGCATAGGGTATAGTTGTTTGAGTCTAATGTTTGCTTTACTAACCATGTGTTCTATATGGAGCCTCCATATTAGCTTCGCATCAAATTTGACTCCAAGATATTTAACTACATTCCGGAAATGTATAGGTTGATTATGATTTGCCTAGGTCTTCGTGTAAATAGGAGTGCCTCGTATTTAACTACGTTGACTTTAATTCGCCGTCGTGTGAGCCTAAGTTCGACTACGTTAAGCGCGTGCTGTAATCTACTGTTTATATGAGATGATTGCCGTGACTGTGCAAGATAGGCGGTATCGTCAGCATAAATGGCTAACAGCGTTTTGTGTGTGGTCGGAGCATTTTTGACGTATTCTATGAAGAGCGGAGGGCCTATTATACTTCCTTGAGGCACTCCTGCTTGTATCTCCTGAGGTGCAGAGTTCTTGTTGTCAACGCAGACGTGGAACGTTCGGATAGTGAGGTACGAGTGTATTAGGTGCACCAGACCGTCCGGGAATCCATCGTCACTGAGTCTACGAATGAGGCCGGTGTGCCAAAGACGATCGAACGTCTTCTCGATGTCGAGGAACACAGCCCCGGTAGATGCAGACAAATTATATCCCCTTGTTACATACTCAACAACACGCATTAGTTGTTGTGTTGCGGAGTGGTGCTTTCTGAAACCGAATTGCTCCGGCTTCAGAATGTTATTGTCCCTCTATGTGTTGTGTAAGGCGTCTGAGTATGATTCTTTCGACAACTTTGCTAAGGGAGTTGAATAAGCTAATCGGACGGTAGTTGTTGCGTGAAGATTGATCTTTCCCCGGCTTTCTGAACATTAGCACTTTGGCCTCCTTCCATCGGTCGGGGAAATACTGGTTGTGTAAGATGGCATTCGCGATGTCTGTAAGGTACACTATCGCTTTCCCCGTGAGCTGTTTAAGAACACGGTTCTGAATACCATCCGGACCAGGTGCTTTCTTAGCATCCGAGTGCTGTATAGCCCATGAGATTTCGTCGGAAGTTGCCCTACGCGGATACGCGCAAACCGGTTGGGCTAACAGCTGTGTCACCATCTGGTTCGTTTCCAATGTAAACGCAGGATCGGAAGGATCTACGTTTGATCGAAAAGGCGCTGCGAGTGTTGTGGCCATCAGTTCCGCCTTGCCCTCGGAAGAATAGACAAGTCCGTCCGGCCCCTGTAGGGTGGCTGTATGATGTGCTTCACGAGTGAAGTGACGAGCTAAAGACCACAGTCAGTGTTCAACTCCGAGAGCAAACGCCCCCATTGTTGATTTTTGTACTCCTGGATTGTACGACTAATTATGTCTTTGAGTCTGTTGATATGCACTTTATAAATGGGACGCCTAGTCCGTTGCCAGTATCTCCTGAGCCTATTCCTAGTTGTGATTAACCCCGTGATTGCCTCAGTTAGCGCCATTTGTTTCTTGTGTGGGGTTGAAACGGGGATGCTACTCACCACAGCTTCCTGTATGGCAACGGTTAAAATTTCAACAGACTCATTAATGCGTTGTTGGTTAATCTCATGTCTGTCAGGTATGCGACTAACTAACACCTCCTTGAACAGAATCCACAGTTGGGACGTCAAAAGTTTAGCATCCGTCGCTTGTCAGTGTTCTGCGGTGTACCTTCAGTGTTAAGTATGAGTGATATGGGTCTGAATCCAGATCGTTTACAACCTGTAGGTCGTGTGTGTGGGTTATACCCTTGAGGAAGGCTATATCTAACACGTCTGGATTTTGCCTCCGAGCATGGGGGACAAACGTCGGTTTGTTTGGTCCCAGTATAAGATAATTGTGCTCTAGTGACTGTTCGTACAGTTTCCTGCCGTTGGAGTTTTGGTGCTGCGAGTTCCATCTACAATGTTTGGCATTTAGATCTCCAGCGACTATTACTCTATGTGCGGTATTTAGCAGTCTACTGATATCACGCGTGATAATATTATTGGGCCTATTGTAGACTGCGATAAGATTAGTGTATGTTCCATTAAACCAGATTTTTATGGCTGTGGCTTCGATTCACTTTAGCTCGGGGAGCACTACGTTTGATTGCTCTATGTCCGTGTGTATAATGACGGCCGTACCTCCACCCCGTGAGCCGTTCTGCCATTCAGTACGGTGCACAAGGTATTGGCTCATGTGGAAGTTATATTTTGCGCCCAGGTGTGTCTCATTTATAAGAGCAATACGGAGACCGTGCCGCTCCATAAACGGCACCAATTCTTCCTTTTTGCGTTTCAGTCCGCAAGCGTTCCAGAAGAGGATACACGTATTCAGAGGAGTGGGGTTGTCAGGCATTGTTCGGTTTTTAGACGGACAAGAGGCTAATCTGGATTACAGTCCAACTCCCCCTATCTGGGGGAGTGGTCTTGAACTGTAGTAGGGTAGCTTGGATTACTGCCTTTAGGAATGACGGGAGTGTGCAGAATCTGCAGTGGAGTTAATAGGCAGGACTGCCCTGCAGCCCATCTCCCACCATCTGGGGGAGTGGCCAGGCGCTGCTGTGAGGCAAGAAAGAAGGAATGGTCTGCAGTCCATCTCCCCCCATCTGGGGGAGTGTCCAGGCGCTGCAGCAAGGTAGTGTAAAGGATCAGGGTTAGGATTACAGTCCATCTCCCTCCATCTGGTGAAGTGTTCAGGATCTGCAGTGGGGTTAGACGACAGGATTGATCCGCAAACCATCTAATCCCATCCCCTAGTGTGTAGTGTGAGGATTACAGTCCATCTCTCCCTATTCAGGGGAGTGTCCAGGAACTGTAGTTGGGGTCTTATGACTTTAGGCAGCAGTGGATTAGGGGTGTGAGACCTTGCTGGTGCCTAGGACGGACGTGAGGGAGTTCTGGAATACAGTCCATCTCCCTCCATCTGAGGGAGTGGTTAGGAGCTGCAGTAGGGCACTTACGAATTTTGGGATGGGTGTTGCCAGAGAGAGGTCAACGGAGGGGAAAATGGGGCGAAGGAGATCCTCTATTATTTTACGAATTGAAGTAAGAAAATCTAGTGCGGGCTGAGTATGTGTCAGCTCCACAGGGGTAGCTGGACCCTGTGGAGGTGTGTTTGGTTCTGAATCGGCGCGGGTCGGGGCGGGCTCTACCGACTCCGCAGTGGCCGGACCAGCCGGGTTGGCGCGGGTGGCTGCGTCAGATCCCGCCGGTGCACGCTGTACCGACTCCTCAGCGGCCGAAGCCGCCGGGCCATCGGGAGCAACCACCACCACCGCGCGCCCAATCGCCCCGTCAGCGGCCGTGCCCATCTGGCCATCGGGAGCAGCCACAGCTACCGTTGCTTCCTCGGTGGGAGCGGGAGGGGTTGTCTGGCTCCCAGCGCTCCTAGTGCGTCTCCTGGAATTTTTAGAGCGCTGGGATTTGGGTTGTGATGAAGCAACTGAAGGCTACGTCGTATGTTCTACAGTGCGTGCAGAGCCTGCTGTTTGGGCTCTGCAACCTCTGTTGTGGTAGATGTTGTTTGTGAGCATTCCGGTGCGGTTTGTGTGGGTTGCGCCGTGTTCGTGTTCGCGTTCGAAGCCGTGGCACTGTATGACACACTACTCCTAAGGTGGGCCGGGTTCTGCATCACTTTACGTTGGTTTCTTATGGACGCTTGTTGTGTCTGTGGTTGTGATGCCCCTTTTGCATTCTTTGCATTTCGCCGGGCTAGTGCGAGTTTGTACTCGGGGCAGCTTCTGTAATTGCTAGGATGACCTCCCCCACAATTTACGCATTTACGTTCGTCGGGCATCCTAGCTTTGCATGTATGTGTGACATAATTACCGGCACATTTGCGGCAGCGGGGGCCGCAAAGCACCGGTCAGTGGCATGTCCATACTGCTGACATTTGTGGCAGACAAGGGGTGTATTTGGAGGCTCATACTTCTCCACTTTTATCACCATGTAGAGCAGGTGCGTGGCCTTCTCAAACATGAGTGATCCGGCCGAGTCTTGCAACTCGACCAGATAGAAAGGCAGTGGAGTCTTCGTGTACGTTCCTCTCATTTGGCTGACCTTCTTGGCGGCCCAGCCGTCGCCAAGAAGCACTTCCTTAACGTTTTTGGGAGGGGTGGAAAGATGTATTCCTCTTACTACATATAGCTGTGTCCTTTCGGTTTCCAGCCTAAAAGTGTGGTGTTCTATTTTCTCCTCTCCGAGGTACCTGAGGAGTTTTTGGTAGTCTTCATTCGTTGCCGTGTACTGCCCTGCTAGCTTGGTGTGGTACTGCACAGGGTTGTATTTCCGAATGATGGAAGAGTTGATGCGACCGAGATCGCCATGGTTGCGAATCATGACCGGGGGGGGGGGATGCGCGATCGCGATGTTGTAGTGGATGCCGGGACAGTATTTTATTTTTGGTCAGTTTCTGCAGGTGCCGCGGGAGTCGCTTTCGCGCCCTCGTCGGCTGTTGCCTGTTTGGGCTGATGGCCCTTTTTTGGCATCCTTGCCGGCCTAAACTCTAGGATTGGGGATTGCCCCTGTGGTACATTTTCGTCGAGAAGACTGGTGTGAAGTGTGTACGACACACAGACATCACCAGGCTTCCCTTGACTGTCGTTTGCACACATGGCAAAGGTGAACTGCTGTGAGTCCTCGCACCTCGGGGTGCTTGTCTGCGGGCCACCAGGCATGGCTGGGTCTGCCATCCTGGTGGAGGCAATAACTGGCTGCGTCTGACGACTTTGCTTTTGGTATGACGTTTGCTTTTCCTAAAAGCAGGCAGTCACAGGAATTTACGCTAAGAACGGGGGATCCTAGCTTCTAACGGCGCAAGAGATCGCCGAGGAAGAGAGTGGTCCTGGAGCACGCGCAGTTATCCCACGTGAAGGGGCCGCTGGAACTCAAATTACCCTATAAAGAACGGGAGATTCCCGCTGGGGAGGTTAGGGCAAAGCCCAAGGTCTAGGCAGTGACCCGCAGGTCACTGCTTAAGCTGGCTAAGTTGTGTGTTGATCCGGCCCTTAGTTATAGCCGCTTGGTATAAAGACCAGATACAACCTAACATCCACTAAATCAACTCTTGGGACTGTTCACTCCGCTGTGGAGCGCAGGCGGCTAGGCCGCTACTTGAGGCCGAAGTTCCGCACCTGCTGCCGTCCGCTCGTACTTCCCGCTTCGTGCAGGTGATTGCTCCACTCGGCTGCCCGGTGCGAAGAGAATGTGTCATTAGTCTATCGAACTTCCTCATATACATTCAGGAATGGTGCGCAAAATCATAGGTTCACTACGACGCCCGCTCCCCGGCAGCCCGGATGTGATGGCGGTCCGCGATCCTGGTAGGCGCTCTGATTTGTCGAAAGCGCTGGCATATTACGCGGCCCGCTGCGGCCACCGACTGGTGCCATTTGCGCCTACCCGCCCCACAAGGACTGCGGCAAATGGCTCACTATTAGCCAGGCGCGCAACAGCGAACCTGCGCGGACGTCGAGCAGAAGCTGCTTTCGCCCAACTCCACGTAGTACCGCTAGGGCGCAGCAGAGCTTTGCCTCCTCTCTAGGCGCTGACTCAGTCGCTGCCGGGCGCCGGCTTTGAACACACCTCGCCAAGTGGCTCCCTCCAAGGGAGAGCACTTGGCGGCCGTCGCCGAGCTCGGGCTCGTCAGAGGCTGCATCGGCAGAATCATTAGGCGTTGTTCACCTAGAGCTAGGTCATTACCACCCCACGGCCCACTCTCAGGTGGAGTGGTACCACTGGGTTTGAGCTTAGGGTTGCCTCTGTATTCAGTAACCTTGCGGTAATAACAAGGCGACGCCTGAAAGAGTGGCGCGACACGGCCGTAGCAACATGACATCTATAAATGGACGGAGTGACAGCGGAGAACGCCGCTGCTTCAGCGCAAACGATCTACCCATTTCAATGAGTACAATTGAAGATGACCTATCAGACACATACTGCCCATCGTCAAACAGCGACGAATCAGAATAGATGGACCCAAGCACGGAAATGGAAATAAGACAACTGCTTCGAGAACCACAACAGAACTACCGTTCGTCAAACCCAGAAACAAAAGGAAAAACACACCAAGAGGGAAATACCAGACACCGAAAAGTGCAAATGAAGCATCAGTGGTCACAACAGAAAATAACTACCAACTCCTCTCGGAGAAAGGAAATGAGGACACAGCAGACAGAGGTGATCACAATGAGACACCCTGAGACGCCACCAGCGCCACCCAAAGTGTGGTTCCACCAGCAGTGACTAACTCCACCAAAAATTTCGCTGTGATAAATTAAACTCTAAAAAGCTTCGTTTCGGGGTATCTCAAGGCCGTCGTCCACGATGACACGGTGCAATATTTTGTGTAAAATAAAAAAGAATATGAGACCATAGTCCAATACTTCGAGCAGAACCACAGCTGCCAGACAAAAGGCAGACCCAGGTAATAATAAAAGGACTCCCATCGACAGTAGCAACAGAAGACATTAAGGAAGTGCTCGAATTAAGGGAATATAGCAACGCCAGCGTCCACCAATTCAAGAAACGGAACCCCGACATGAGAAAGCTGATACCACTACACTCAGCCCTGGACCAAAGACGTACCAGATATACAACGAAAGAAGCATCCTGCACACAAGAGTCCAAATCAAAACGTTCCGCCACAAAGAAGGACAACTGCAATGCACAAAATGTCAGAAAATTGGACACGCTGCCAATTACTGTCACCTCCCCGCCAGATGTGTCAAATGTTCAGGTACACATCTAACCAAGGACTGTAAAATCCCACGAACACAGAAGGCGAAGTGAGCAAACTGCGAAGGAGAGCACTCCGCCTCCTGGCGCGGCTGTCCAAACTACCAGATGGCACTGAAACCGCAAGAGACCTCCAACAACAAAGAAAAACAGCAAAACGAGAGACCAAGCAGAGAAAAAAGCACCGCCGACGGAACAACCGACAGAAGCGACCTCCCACCATACAAGACGATACCCACCAGCACGACAGCAAGGGACCACATATGCAGAAGCCTCCACAATAAGAAACGAGTGGAACAACGACTGAAAAGAAAGAACCTACCATCAAAAGAACAAGGTAGCTACCGACAGCAACGACAAAGAAGTCCCTCCTTATAAAAACTAATGAAGACAACTGACAATATAAAAAAATGCGAAAACAGAGTAAGGTTATAGCTCTCGTTAAGGGTATCATATCAATGCTTAGCTAATGGCTTGACACCCCCCTTCGCCAAAAAGACATCAAAATACACATCTGGAACACACAAAGCATCGAGAACAAAAGGCTAGAATTACAAGCCACTATAAAAGAGCAAAACATTCACACCACACTCCTCACCGAAACCTTCCTCAAACTTAATGACAAGTTGACAATGACTGGATACAAAAACTACAGGACCGACAGGCCAGGACAGCAGGGCGGCGGGCAGCAATCATTCTCAAAAAGTCGTTCCCCCACGTGCACACAACCATTCCACAACTAACCAACATGGAGGCCACAACAGTGAGGGTACATACACAGGAAGACCATGTAACAATAATAGCAGCATACCTGTCACCCAACCGAGACCTACTGGAACAAGACTTGGACACACACCTAGCGGCGAGCGACAACACTCTAATCGAAGGAGACCTGAACTCCAAACACCAGGCATGGAATTCTCGAACCAACAATACGAAAGGAGATAAACTACTCCAGCTGATGGAACGTCGCAACATCCAAGTGCTAAGACTGGCGGACCCAATGCACATCCAGATGACAGAAGGCACAGACCAGATGTCTAGACATCGCAATTAACAAGAACCTAAACCACCAGATACAACTGACCACCATAAACGACCTGTCGTCAGACCATCTGCCAGTATTTCTGACAATCAGGAACTGGATCCAACCCCATACCAAAGCGAAGACAATCAAACAAATGGAATGGGACCAGTTTAGTAGACACACCCACAGTCACATTATACCGAAATTCAACGTCTGGACCCCAAACAGAATCGAGCAGGCAATAAAGCACTTCAACCGTGTAGTGGACGAAGCAGACAAGTGAGCCTCGGCTATAGCCACCTTCGCCGCTTCAACACGCGAAGAACTGCCTCCCGAACATGCCGAACTACGAGATCGGATTTGGCAATGCTTCCGAGACCCAAGGGATAAGAGAAAATACAGACGCCTCTCACTCCAGTTGAGAGAACGCCTGCGGGAACAGCACATAGACCGATGGGAGCAGAAAATGGCAACCCTAACTCTCCAAACAGGAATGCCTGGCAGCTGGTAGGCCCTGAAGGAATCCAGGGAAGCCAACATAGCTATAACCGGCCCAGCTGGAACCTGCTACCTACCAATCGCAAAAGCCGAAGTACTGGTGGACACTTCGCAGCCCAGCAGCATGCCGAAGCAGCATATGAACTGACGGAAGAAGAAGAAGAACACGACGCACAAAGCATAAGGGAGCAAGCAAGAAACATCAAAACAACACCAGCCGAGGAAGACCCAGAAATGGCAACATTTGGGGGAAGAGAAACATCATAAAGAAACTAGCAACCAAGAAAGCACCAGGAGATGACAAAATAGTGAACGCGCACCTGAAACATCTGCCCACCAAAGCCGTGGTCCTTATAACGCGTATCATTAAAGCATGTATGCTGCAGAAGTACTTCCCAGACGTGTGAAAACTAGCAAGGGTCACGCGATCCCGAAAAGAGGGAAAGACCACAGGTGACCAAAATTATCGACCTATTAGTCTCCTTTCCTCCGTCTCAAAGGTGTTGGAAATAATGCTCCCCAAGAGAATAAATTCGAGGCTAGATGAGGAGAATACAATAAGGGTCGAGCAATTCTGCTTCCAAAATAGGGTCGCAAACACCAGTCAGCTCCTGCGCCTAACGGAGGACATTAACAAAGGCATGAACTACTCCAAACCCACGGCGGCCATTTTCATGGACATTGAGAACGCATATGATAATGTGTGGCATGCCAACCTCATTGCCAAACTGAGAACATAGACTCGGATCCGCCTTTGCTACATCCAGCTAATTGAAGCTGTTTAGAAAACAGGAAATTTTACGTTACCATTAACGGCTAAATCTCATCCAAATATGACACACCAGCCGGCATACCAAGAGCTCAGTAATCGCTCCAAAATTATTCAACATATATACCAATGACGCCCCAACAGCATCATACGTCAAGATAGTACTATTCGCGGATGACACAACACTGTACATGACCAGAAGACAAATAGAACATAACATCCGACACCTCCAAAGAGGACTCGACAGCTAGGCGAATGGTGCCGCAAAACAAAATCAAAATTAACCCTGCAAAATGCGCCGCCATTTATTTCACCAGGAAAAGAACCATCAACAGAACACAACTAAAAATAATGGCGCTAATGACCTCGCTGTCGACGCGTCCTAAAGCCATAAAAATAATGGCCTAGGACATCAACTGGACTGATGAACACAAATACCTGGGGATAACCCTGGACAAGAAATTACTATTCAGATGCCACGTGCTGGAAAGACGGAAAAAAGGCCTATCCCTGGTACTGAACCTTTTCCCCGTCCTGTATAGCAGAGAAATTGCACCCAACACAAAACTAAGGTTATACAAGAGATGATCAGGCCATACCTGCTGTACAGATGCCAGGTCTGGGGTACTGCCGCCAAATCGAACCTCCAACACCTGCAGCGCCTCCAAAACCGAAGCCTTCGCGTAATATACCGATCCCCGAGATACACAAGAAACAACGACCTCCACGCTGAAGCTGGAATCACAACAACACAAGAAGAAATCCAACGCCAAATAACAAACCTCCACAATGAATTTACAAATACGGAGATACTGATGAGAGGCTCAGGAATCTAGGTACAGTAATACCAATAGTGTGACACAAACAAAAAGTGTCCCTCAGTATAATACGTGAACCAATATGACATCAAAGAGCACTCCAAACACGAAAAATAATGGGGTTTTCCAATTAAGTAGCGGAGCTACACTAAAAATAAAAACTACCCGCCCAGATACTCTCCTCGGACACAAGAATCGTCTGGAAAATAAGAAGAGACCACCGTTCGCCTTGGCTCAGTGCTTTCGCTGTCAGGACCAAGGTCAACTGGCTTGCGACTGCACGGGACAGGAGCGCTGCGTGAGGTGTGCGGGCAGTCACAACGTGGCAGACTGCAACATCCCCCGAGACGGGACTACCCAGCTTTATACAGTGGCTGTCGTGTAAACAAAGACCTGCGCCAACAAACACCGACAAGCCGGCCTCCTCACAGACCAAGCGGCAACCAAGTCGAAGCAGACCTGCAGCCACCGGAAACGAGCACACAGCGACGGCGTCGAAGCAGTCTGCACAAAACCAACCGCGTCCACAGGATGGCGCCTCAGACTGCAATCATTCCGACTCTGATAGCCTCGGAGTCATCATGCAGCTCCTACAACAGCAATCGCTGCTACTGACACACGTCATAGCACATTATACAAAAACACCGGGAATGACACACCCGAACAAGACACACAGAGAATGATGACAACCAACAATGAACTGGAAGGGATGCTTCCAACGTTGCAAGAACTTCCCCACACTCTGGGGCAACAGTAGCGTTATCTGTTGGCTTACGCCATGTTGTTGATGCAATTCCGGGTTTAGAAACTTCTACTGCTATCTGAATATGCTTTTTTTGAAGTGGCTTTGTGGTTAAATCATAGTTGTTTATCGTTTATTGGTGTTTCGTTGTTGACATGGCACCAGGACAGTGATCAGCTGCGTGAACAGCGTCACCACCACAGTCAGCTGGTTACTGGATCCGGGACGGCAAGCGTGGCAGTGGTCTACTGGTCGACCTTCCTGATGGCCGGACGGCTGCCGTCTGGAGCCAGCTGCTGCTGGCGGTTGGTTTTGGCGGCACGCAGCGGGCCGCGTGTGATGCTCGCGCGCGACCTTGGCCGCCGGTCTCTGGTTGTGGGAAGTCTGGCTGCAGCTGGCCTTCTGGCAGGGACCAGGCGCACTTCCGTCCAGCGTGTACAACCCGGAGAGTCCAAGAGGTGCACCTGTACTTGTAGTACGCCTCCATGAAATGCGTCATGTCATACTTGGTGTGCTTCAGCTCAATGCGGTGCGAGAGCCCGTCTAGTACGCGACGCCCCTCAAGGTAGAGATCGTCACTCTCCGCCGCATCGTCGACCGCCGACAAGTCAGCGTCACTAGCGACAACAGACACGGCCATACTGGTCTGTCTCAGTGAGTGAGTGTCGTGACTCTGGGGGCAATGTTGTGCCAGATGATTTGTGTCTGGCGTACACGCCCAGATGTGCTGCTGGTCCGAGATGCTGGTAGGCCCGCTCTGATTGGTCGTAAGTGGACAGCGGATTAAGTCCACGCTTACGACCAATCAGAGCGGACCTACCAGCATCGCGGACCACCAGCACATAGGGGCGGACGGGCAGCGAGCGTCGTAGTGAGCGCAAGATTTTGCGCTCCATTCCTGAATGTATATAAGGAAGTTCGATAGGAGAGACTGCTTCCTGCAGCAGGCAGTACCTTCACACAGTCGTCATCACGCAACGATGGCGAGCAGAAGACACGAAGTGGTCAGTCGCCGGTGAGTATCAGTAGCGAGTGGTCGGCCGGCGTCTCCCTACGAAGTGGACGGGGGTGTCAGGGCACTTGGCTGGCATCTCTCTTGCCATTGCGCAACGCAGGTCACTCGCCGATGGGCACCAATGATAGACGCGTTACTACGAGCCGCCTATTAAGCGGAATCAGCTCCTACATCTCACCATGGTACCGGTGAAGCAACATAATCCGAGTGCTCTGGAATTATCTCGGCGCAGCAACGATGAACGGTCAATGAGAATCTGTACCAGTACCACAGCATAGCATCATATTCAAAAGAGCCCGCTTAACCCAGTCGAATCAACACTTTCGTCTCAAGGCAACTACGGTGACTGGAGATGGTCGATATTCTTCTGGTGCCACTCCGTGGAGGAAGAATAATATGAAATACGCCTCGACCAGCCCACGCCAAGTTACTAGAGAAAATGACTCAACCAAATCAACATTATGAGTTGAATTCTACCAAATAACATACATATGGATGATACCATGCGGAAAGTTTGAAGACCTCATCTGATCTCTGAGAGATCTGCATTCTCCAAGCTCACTCTACCAGGACGCGAAGAGGGAGTAGAACCGGAAAAAGAATTAGCCTGGACGAAGAAATTTCATCTACCACTCGTATTCGCCGAGAACTTCCACGAGAAAGAGTATCTGAAGATACTACAGCGCAACATCTCACCACCACCTACACCAGCCTCAGCTTCAAAATCAGACTCGTCGCGATATACAACACTAGAAGGTGCATCGCCAAGATATGAGGTTGCAACCATCCCTTTTTCAACGAAAGAGCCCAGCTGCAATGAAGTGACAACACCGAGCTCAGAGATGGAAACGCCGACCCGCCCGGACACAAGCATGGAGGAACAACCAGCTGCTGAAGAAGACAGTGGCAAGTGGGGCTCCCGCTTCATACGCAGATGCGACATGGAAGCCGCCATCAGGGTGCTACAGGTCGGAGACATTCTGTACCAAGAACAACAGTCTCCAAGAAATCCATACCCCAAGGTGGACCAGGATCCTCAACCAACAACGCCGACAGCACCGAGGAATAGCAAGGCGCCAAGAAAAGAAATAGAAAAGAAGATCCAGAGACGCAAAAGGGAAGGCATCGACAAGTATACAGCACTGCTGTAGGTGCCAGAAATTCTGTCACAACGCCAAAGACTGCCACTCTGCCGAGCATTGTGTTCACTGTGGTGGGCGACACAATGTCAAGGATTGCAGACGCTCCAGGATAGACACACCGACATGCGCCAACTACCAAGGGCCGCATTCGGCTACGTATAAAGGCTGTCCCGTGAGACGCAGCCTGCAAAACACAACCTACAGGAAGCGACCCTTCAACAATGCCCAGACTGATGATCTGCCAGCCAAGCGGAACAGGAATTGACGAGAAGGGGACTACTGTCGACAAGGGGAGAACGAGAGAAGTTCTCAACATGCAGACAGAAGACCAGTTATCTCTGTACACAACATGTACACAACATGACGCACGCCACCACATGTCTGAGCCCCACCCACAAGGAATTACAACGCCTGGCAAGAGAATGAGCGTAACTCACACCTAGATTGGGAGGCTGGGGACCACCGAGAACAGCTGACCAAGCTAATCCAGCTGCTGACGCAACTAATAACAACCATTATCCCCTAGAAGGATTAACAAAATCAAGGACAATACTTCCATAGAACCCAAATACAATATGTAACCCATGATTTGTTTAATAAAGTTTATAACAAGAATAACATTCCACTCCCAATGGCTGAAAACAGCCACTGCTCTCTAACAGTCCACGTCTGACCCTCAGTGAATGGAATGAAAGGTAATAAAAAAAGAGGTTAAGCCAGTCTAGGCTGAGACACCCAGCTTGCGACAGCTAGAAGAGACCTGACACATGTTGAAGACAGCAGAGTTAGCAGTTGAAACGTTGTGTTTATACAACACCATCCGGCTGGACACCCGAGAGTATTATATTGCAGAGATTATTTTGTTCCACATTCATCGTTGGTTAACCTTCTCCCCCCCACCACCGGCTAAACCACCACCCTCCCACGTGTTTCATCTTTGTTTCAATCATGTGGCGGGTCGGGATGTGGTCATGGAGGAAAGAAAGGAAAGGAGACGAATTACCGCTAAAATCGTGAAGCCTCCTGTAAATTCTTGGATCCTACTGTGCATGCGTGGCGGCAACATTACTTTTCCCAAAACATCGCGCTTTTAGTATTAAGTTTGTTGCTCTCAATATTTCATTCACTAGTATTTTTATTATTATTATTCCAGTTTGTGTTGCATACAGTTGCACAAACAACCTCGAATATCGTTTCATAAGTCAGTGACATTGTAATTATTGTCTTGAAGTGTTTAATACGATATCTGCAAGAGCGGGGCTTATCATTATAGATTTAGAATGCCTGTTAAAAAGGTTTATTCATAGCTTTGAATAGGATGAAGTTATTCTCAAATATTTGTTGGCGTAGTATAGACAACCATCATTTCTTACATTTTGCACACAATAAGCTGACCTTATTCTAAACTAGTGTTTAAAGTCTAATTGAAGATTCCGACTTTTGATGTATGGTAACAAGATATATTCACTGCTGGCAAATTTATGTAGGCCTATCCACTACTAGTACAATATCTTCTGAGTAAGCCTACAAAAATTGACTATTACTATTAGTATGAAGCGCACAGGATAAGTTTAAGCTCAAGTTTACATCGCATTTCAATGAATCTATTATCCAATTTGGCGATCTTCCCTATCCTCTTCTCTCCTCATGGTTTCACTTCAGTGCGTGATTAAGGTGCCTTGCTTCGTCTCCTCTCTTTTCTTTGCTCCATGAATACGGTCACATCTTACCCGCTGCCATATGTCTCACCTCCTACATGACTGGGATTACTAACCGAAATATTGTGGAGTTTGTGATTTTTACGTGTTCATCTCCCCCTCCTGCCTCCATCTGTGGTAAGTGACAAGTTATTTTTCCCTATCCTATTCTCAGTTTCTGAAGGCAATTTTTTTCTTTCCATTATCCACATATATACAGGGTGGTCAGAAATTCACTCATCGGCGGGTAAGGGCAGTGTTCAGGACGTTGTACTCACGAAATAAATAAAAAAAATCTAGTAAAAGTCGTACCGTTTTTGAGTTATACACAGCTAAAGTTGGCCAATAAGAGCGCTGCGCGGGCGAATTCAAACAGCCTTCCACAGGCGGTGTTGCCAATCTTACTCGAGGCATGGGACCGCCAAAGAAAACGAAAAGAAAAATCTCTTGGAAGTGGGATCGAACCCAACCTTCAGATTGAGAGTTTGCCGTCTTACCGACTACGCTGCCAAGGCACTAGAATTTCCTTGTTTTTAGAAGCCACTAGGGCGGACTGTTTGTTCGTAATCGGAATTGATCGGTAATCCGACATTTTTCGGGAAGTCGGGTGGGGCTAAAGGATTTTTTTTATGGGAATTGTTTTTTTTAGTTGATCTGCTTGCTAGATTAATCTTTAATTTTTGTACAAAAATCGTTTAGTTACTGGCACAAAAAAAAAACTGCAAACTTAATTTATTCGTTGCAAAGAAGCTTCTTTTATTCCATGTAATCGTATTTCACTAGATTTCAATCACAACATTTTTATTGATTAACGTGAATATCCTTGCTAATATTTTGCAACAATAAAATCAAAAACAATAAACGTTTGGAAAAAGAACAATAAACCCATTCTATTGTTTGTAACGTAACTTTCTCTGCTGCAAAAAGTTTGTTCTTATTCAAACAAGTTGTAAACATTTTGGTAACGTGTATCAACTCGCTAACGCGCGGCAAGCCGCAAAAGGTAAACAAACTGTTACTCATTGAAAGCCCTTTTGTCACTGATACAAAACAAAATTACTGTACAGTAGTTTCATTTCCAACTTGACGTTATCAGTCGCAACATTGAAACCCAACACGGATTTACTTATAATAAGCGTCAAAACCGCGACAGTAACCGTAAAATAAATAATATCTGAAAAATCTTGTTTTTAGTAAAAAATGTATCCCAATAAACAACAATAACATAAAATACGGTCCCTTACATTTTACAGCAACTGCTCAAAATGTCCTCCCTCAACTGCAATACCGGCACGACAACGCTGAGGTTACTGAATTTGTGAGTCTTCCAAAATTGTAACTTTCTGTAATTTCATCAAAAGCTAGAATTATCCTAGCCAAAAGTTCTTCCTCTGTTTCTACTTCAGTCTCATGAACAATGGGCTTGACAGCTCCCCAGAGATAAAAATCAATGGGTTGTAGTCTGGTGACCAAGCTGGCCAGTGAATTGGGCCTCCTCGACCAATCCACCTGTTAGGATACAATGCATCTAAGTGTTAACGTACCGGTACTGTAAAAATGCGGCGGCGCGCCGTCATGTTGAAACCACATGTCATTACGAATTGCTAAAAGAACGTCTTCAAAGTACAACAGAAAGACGTTTTCATGAAATGGTAAATAAGAAGCGCCATTTAAACGTTGCGGAAGTAGAACAGGGCCTAGTATAAACTCGCCCAAAATACCCGCCCAAATGTTAGCACTAAATTTGTGTTGGTATGACTTGACAAAAATTTCATGCGGATTTTCGACATCCCAGATGTGGCTGTTACGGCTATTAAAACACTCCTCCTGGTAAAGCACCGCCTCATCCGACCACAGCACCTTCCTTTCAAGTTTGGATAATCGTTACATTGCTGCAGGTAACCACTGTGAAAACTGAACTCGAAGTGGAAAAATCGTCTTCCTACAAATCTTGGACCTTTTGAAAGTTAAAGGGATGTAACCCTTCGTCATGAAGGACGTGCTAAACAGTGGCATGTGAGGCTGGTAATTAAAAAACAACAAAAATGACCCTATTGAAAGGCTGCATTTAAACGGAGAATTTGAGGGATCACTTAGACTGGACGTACCTGCAATGCGTTGGAAATGACCCTAGAGCTTGTCCTCGGATTATCAGCAATAATTTCCAGACATTGTCTTCAAATCCAACACTCCGCCTGAACCGATTTCGTCCAGCTTCGGGCCTGTGGACAAAAATACTTCCCGTCTCCCTCAACCTTCTGTCAACCAACACAAAAGTGTTGGCCGATGGAATCACACGGTTAGGAAATCGACTCGTGTAAATCTCAACTGCTTCGGCCCTGTTTTGTCCAGCAGCGCGATACGCCAAATGCATATCGGCGTACTCTTCAAACGAAAATTGATGGCGTTGCATGATGACAGTGTCTTTATCGGTAAGTTGCGTTCGACTGCGAGACTTCTTCTGGCATAGCCTCACCACCGACTTCCCGAAAAATGTCGTGGATTACCGATCAATTCCGATTACGAACAAACAGTTCGCCCTAGTGGCTCCTAAAGAGAAGGAAAATTGTAGTGCCTTGGCAGCGTAGTCGGTAAGACGGCAAACTCTCAATCTGAAGGTTGCGGGTTCGATCCCCACTAACGAAGAGAGTTTTCCTTTTCGTTTTCTTTGGCGGTCCCATGCCTCGAGTACGCTTGGCAACACCGCCTGTGGAAGGCTGTTTGAATTCGCCCGCGCAGCGCTCTTATTGGCCAACTTTAGCTGCGTATAACTCAAAAACGGTACGACTTTTACTAGATTTTTTTTTTGTATTTATTTCGTTAGTAGAAAGTCCTGAACACTGCCCTTACCCGCCGATTGAGTGAATTTCTGACCACCCTGTATATCTCTTTTATGCACAAAGGAGTAACTACTTTTTGTTATCCAATGATGACTAAATCATATATAAATGTAATCTTTGATAACAGACACAAAACCACTATTCTCTCGATTCTCTCTGAGAACTTGTGCTTTTGTGATCATATGTTTGTTGTGTTTACTTCTCTGGTGAGTGCGGTTGTAGTACAGGTATTACATGTTGTGTGATTGTTTTGCCCTTGTTTGAGGGATTGACGTGATAACTTATTTTGAAACTTAAGGAGGACATTTCTGCTTTTCGTTGATTGGATTTTATGTATTGAGCTTTATATTCCAATTGTTCCCTTGAGGTAAGAAAACATTTGAGATCACAATGCTCTTGTTCCATAGGTAATGTGAGTTTTGTGTTCATGCCGTAGAAACTTTATAAGCCGCTCATGAAATTGCTGATACTAATTGCTAATAACTAAATTCCTGGTGCCTTATGCTATAACAAGAACATTCTGGTACAGGCCGTATTTCAAGCTAATCACAATCTCAACTAATATTGCCGCTACAATGTTAAACTATGCAGATACATCCAAACACATGAAATGCATCGGATACCAAATTTGAATACTAACAACGCTGTCTAGTTTGGGTTGCATAAATTATCACAAATAAGTTCATCATACACTTTTTGTATGAACTGCACTAACACAGGCGCGATAATGTATCCTTTGTATCGCGATGTAAATGTGACCTGAAACTTCTGCCCGTAATCACTTTTTTGCGTTCAGAATAACGTTCATCCTCCTGGCTGCATTTTTGTTTTTTTTAAATGCAGTAATTCTGTTGCAGTACAGCTCGGAGTATTATTGTCAAACAGAAATTAGGTTGTAATACACTCTGGACCAGCATGTCACCATTAAATGTACTTTGTAAAGTAATTCGAATGGTGTCTTTCGTTTGACTACATCAGTATTATGGCGCCCGTTCTTAGCGGAATCGCGATCTCCAGTAATTCCCCAGATTTTCTTTTTTTCCCTTTATTGTAGATTGGTAAAATTGCCATTGGAATTAGTGGTGTTAGAGTCAACTTTAGAACCTTATTTTTCTTGTTTGCTTATTTTTGCTAAAAAATTAAAAGAAATTGGGGATTACTGGAGATCGCGATTCCACCAAGAGTTGTCATCATAATACTGCAATGGTCAAACGCACGATTCCACTATAAATTCTTCCCGAAGTGCATTTAATTGTTTCATGATTGTCCAGGCTGTGTTACAACTTAATTTGTGCTTGAAAATAATGGTCCAGGCTGTATTACAAAGGAATTACTGCTTGAGAATAATACGTCTTGCGACTGACTACAGCAGTATTCCAACGATATTACTGTATGTTGTTGTAGGGTAATCGCGATCTCCAGTAGACCCAGAAATTGTTTATAATAAAGTGAAACTAATGTATGTTGTCATTCAATACTAGATCTAAGAATTAAAGCAGTAATTAATTTGTCAAAATGTTTGTTTTGTTACTTTTGAATGTTCTAAAATGACGCAAACTGAAGTGATGTTTAGTTTTTGGTTATATAACTCCCGTTTTTTTTCTTTCTTACTTTTGTTTCTTTGTACGGGACTAACAGTTTTCTGCACCATAATTCCATCAGTTCCGTTGCATTTCCCACTTCGTATCCTCATTCACTACATGCTCCACACATCTTTGCCTAATCTGCCATCCATTTTCCCCCCAATGCTTCCTGTATGCTAACAAACTGCATCTTGTATCTAATTTGATCACTGGCTGCTGATGTCAGTGGAGAGATCCAGGCAGATTTTACACAGTTTGTCCAGTAGATGACCACATTTAGTCATTGACTTCATCAAAGCATATATCTCTGTTCTCCATGAGACTTCTAAATTGTTTTTTGGAATTCCATTTCGCAATGAAGATAATAAACCATCCGAAAGTTTTTCTTGGTGGTACAACAGGGAGTTAGAGTAACCTGTCAATGCCAGTAGAAGCAGTTATTCTTTGGCGCTGAAATTTTAGATAGACATTCCTCACACGGTATTCGTATTATTAAATTATAAACTTATGAAATATACCGTAAGCTGTAGTGTTCAGCAATCATTAGTAGCTGGGTTAACATTTTTGTGATGCCAACACTGGTTGTTTATTTGACATGGCAGACAGTCTCTTCCCAGCATCCTTGATGGACAGTCTTATTTATAATAAAAATTAAAGTTTTCTCAGCATTGAGAATTAGTATAATTTTATCAGGTAACTAGCTGAGTAAACAATGTTTGATTTAATTCTAAATAGGGATACTGCTACAATCTCATACCGCCTTGCATAGTAAACACACAGATCTCGTGGTATATATGACGTCATTGTGACGTATTCAGTCTGCATGTACCAACACAGTAACAGCGATAGAAATGATTTAAAAATTGGGTATCTGCAATTTCGTGCATTATGGTTACGTTTCACTTTGGTCCAGGCGGCATTACGGCCAAAACGCATATTTATAAAATATGATTTCATCAGTAATCATTTGAGTGTATGTTTTAATGCAGCCTGAACCATACGTCACAATGATGTCATATATACCACGTGATCTGTGTTTTTACTACACGAGGCGGTAAATGATTGTACTGGTATCCCCATCTAGAATTAAACCCAATGTTTTTAGCTACCAAATTTCCATGGTCAAACTCGGTCATCAAAATGTGGTGTGTAAAAAATTTGTTCACTTGGCTAGTTCCCCGATAACGTTACATTAATTAATTCATAATGTTGATTAATAGCTGCATCCAATGTTTTGTCCAGGGATCATACCAATTTATGCAACATAGCATACATCAGTCTGATTCCTGTGCCACACAAATTTTATTAGTGATTACACAACGTAACAATTGATGCCTTGTGTGGAGTCCCTTTTCTCCTTATAGATTAGTCGTATTTGTAACATCAACACTGGATGCTGTTTCGACATTGGCATCAACATCATCTCAGTATGGTATGGAGACAATGTTATTCCTGATTTTGAGTAAGTACCGTATACATGCTCTTGCTACAGGGGTATGCCAGCTTCTGGTATATAGCACACAATAACATAATCCATGTTCCAAAAATTGTATTTTAGTGACTAAACTACATTGTAAAAAATATCTTTATGGTGTCCTACTGTGCATTCATGTAATAAACTACTGATGGCAAAGACAGTCTAACATGTCCAATATTAATTAAAAAATACTACATACTTCAGATATTTTATGTGACATTACTGCTTTCTTATTTGTGGATCTTGAATCCAGTTTTTTTTCTTTTCCAAAAAGAAAGCACAAGAAACATGAGCATCAAGCATCAGTGGGTCTTAAATACCTTGGTAGTGTAATGACGATCATGGACGTGCTCACATTTTGGACAATTTTATTTCTATCCTATCTCTTTCATGATGTACATTTTCCCTTAATATTGCCTAAGCAATGTGTGATCAAAGAAGCAGTTTGTTCTATAGATTTCATGGGGTCATATGCACCCAATAGGGAAGAGAGCAGAACATTTTAGTATTAAAATAGGGGTGGGGCAGGAAGACATCATGGAAATTGGATGTAGTCTTCTCGGGAGACTAGCCGAGTAAGTAAGATATTTCGGCAATCTCAGTCTCCTTCGCCGTCTTCTTTACCAGAAGATGGCGACGGAGACTGAGATCGCCGAAATATCGTGTGGAAATATCTTACTTACTCAGCTAGTCTCCCGAGAAGACTACATCCATTCTCAATGCCGAGAAAGACTTCGTTCCTATCATGGAAATTGTTGAAGAAAATATGGATAAGTCAATACCAAATTCCTTTTACAGCATTCAGTTGGTGAGAGGAATATTATTGCTATTGTAGTACATATCACTAGTTATCTTGGTAATTGGAACTGACAAGAATATATGATGATCTGAAAGCTCAGAAAGAAACATTAGATTATTGCTGAGTAAAAGTAAAACCAAATATCTGGATTTGTGCTGAGAAAATGCTAGTGTGCGAATGGAACTTCCACTTGGTAACTGTCTCTTTGCACTGATGTCAACTATGGAGTGTAAAGAAATGAAACATATGCAAACTATTGGAGAGAGAAGTACTTCCAAAATTATATGCCCATACAAGATCAAACTAAGAGAAAGCAAAGAAATGGTTCAGTTACTTGTTGGAGAATCAGTGTATAGGTGTATAAATCTAGGGTCTAATGAACTGGAGATTTCAGTGGGTGGATGATGTAGTAACAATGAATAAGACATTGTTCAAAAATGTTACTTGACTTAAGAACAAGATTCTGGATGATCTGAGATGAGTTGATGAAACACAGAAAGGCCTGATAAAGATAAATGTATGGGATGACTGTAGAAATGGATAGAGGAGCTATTGCATTGAAGGAAAGATGAATAAAGTTCTACAATCCCCTGAGTCTGAACAAGTATGATAAGTATATTTTTTTACACCGACATATTTATCCACTGCTCTATTATAATCCCTTTCCACTTAATTTTTCAACTTGTTCATTCTCTTCCAATACTTACATTATACATTTATTGAACCTCATTCTTTATTTATCTCCCTTTTGTGGAGATTTGGGTATCACTTTTATATTACTCTTTAATATTTCTGGTTTTCACCTTGGGAGGTTGAAGTTAGTAACACTCTCCCAATCGCATCTAATTTAATGCAACTCTTTTTTTTTTTTCTTCCAATTTTCAACTCTTCAAAATATTTTGACCATTTCCCTGGCTCACCTTATAGCTGATCAGTATTACTATCATGGCTTAACTGTTTTGTCAGTTTTTCTTCCTCGTCACTCCCCCTTTTCCTTCCAACCATGCTTTTAATGCAAGTTCCGCCTTATTCTCTCTTCCCTTGAACTTTTGTAAAGTGTGACATATTTGCATGCCAAAAAGGCTCTAGCAATAATGACGCAGCACACACTATATAGCAGGTTGCATATGAAGGCCATGCGTCTAGAAGAAGTAGACCTGGCTTAATTCCATTGTGGACGGTATATGCAGTCTAGCCTAAAGGACACCTTCCTCAAATGACTGGCTTTGTTGATAGGCTTCTTGTGTGTCTGACTGAAAGTCTGTCTATATATAAATACACATCGCGAGGCAATTGTATGAGATTTTATGGGATACCAAAGGCCGTGCTTCTTCAGCTACTTGACCTGATAAGAGGCAACTATTGAAAATCTATGGGACCTACGTAGAAGCGGTACATTTGTTGTAAATTAGTTGGTAAAATGACACAGATGGCACACCCTGTGATAGGAAGGTCCTTCCAGTGGTAGGGGTAGTGAAGGTTCTGGTGCACATTGCATATCTTACTTTGGTACATTGCAAGGAAAGTTATTGGATTGTCTTATAGATTTTGGAAATTGTTGTTTATGGATCATTAGTAGTTGACCAATTTCAACAGATTTACTGAAACAAGTACTGCGAGGTATAGGCAAGATCTTGGGAAAGAAGAATCTCATTTTGAGGCAGCAAATCATTGTCTCATAACAAGATACACTTGATGTATTCAGGGTCTTGGGAGAACTGTGTAACAGGAATGTGACTGGTTTTAGCAGGTGTAAAATGGTGACTTGGTTTTGCTGATTGGGATGGATCATGGGACTTGTTTGTGCAAGACTTTGTGGATGACTGCAGGATATTATATTTGAATACATGGTTAGAAACTGATTGTTAGCTGGGATACAAACTGTATATGGGAAGTTTCACAAGAAATGGTTGGTTTTTTGGTAGGGCTCTTGTCAGAACGTTCTCGCCTCGCATTCGGGAGGACGGCGGTTCGAATCCCCGTCCGGGCATCCAGATTTGGGTTTTCCATGGTTTCCCAAATCACTCCAGGCAAATGCCGGGATGCTTCCTTCAAAAGGCCATGGCCGAATTCCTTCCCATTCCTTGCCCCCATCCTTGCCCCCCATCCTTTCCCGTCTCTAAAGACCTCGATGTTAAAAAGAGACGTAAAGCAGTTACAAAAAAAAAAATCTTGTCAGAAACAGGTTCTTTACCACTTGGGTCATGGCAGTGTGGCATGTTAGCGTGAAGGCATTTAACAATAATTGCAGTATGGTAGAATCAGCAATAAGTGTCATGGTAATTATAACAAAACAATGCAGGAAATATTTGGTGCCTGTTGTGTCAGAAGAAATATTACTGACTACAGATTGTTGGTAACATGCTACTTAGGCAGAGTGTGTTCATTGTGTGAACCATAATTGGCAACTATGGGATGTTGGTTACCAAGCATATTAATATATATATTTTTTTTTGTATGAGATTTTATTTTGAAAAGGACCATTTACTTAGACAAAACCACTGACTTCTTCACAAATGAAAGTGTATTATCATGGGTAAGGGTATGGTATGTGCTGGTTTTAGATAGTGCACAAAGGTAACTTATTTTTCTTCGTAGTTTTCTTCTACAAAAACATTTTTTTTTTCATTGCATAGGAAGTTTCCTCATCCCGTCATAGAAAAAAGAAGATAGTTGCACTAATAGCCAATTGCGAATGTACTGTTCAACTGCTGCATCAATTTCACATCATTCTCCTCCTAACACCTCCTTCAGTGGATCAAACATCCGGGGACAAGTCTGGACTGTAAGGAGGATGTTCAAGATGTTGCCAGTGCATTTCAGTGAGTTAGAACTACTGTATGTGGCCGTGCAGGAGGAGGATATCACAAATTGGTTGATTGCGTCATTTGGTACGATAAGCAATCTTAGCATCATCCAGCAGCTAGCAGGCAGTAGCAGGCCGCATTCATTATTCTTCGGATATGTAGGAAGTCAATCAACAATACACCTTTTGAGTCCCAAAACACAGTTGCCATAACTTTCCCAGCAGACAGTTGTATCCTGGTCTTGATTGGTGCTCCCTCTCCAACTTTCTTCCACTCAATACTCCTCTTGTTTTCTGAGGTACAGTGATGAACATATCTCTCATTGCAGGTCACGATACAGTCTAGAAAAGCCTCTCCTTCTGCAAAGCGATTCAATAGTCGCTGACAGATGTCTTTCTGTACATTCTTTTATGCTTCGTTCAGAAGATGAGAAACCCACCTTGCCGCTACTTTTATGTGTCCAAGTACATCTGACATAATTATATGGACACTTCTATACACCCTTGATGCAATCTCCGTAACATTAATGCAACAATTGTCTTCTACAAGCTCACGCATAGCGTAAATACTGTTCTCATTGTCACTGGTCGCCAGATGCCATTTATGGCTTCGATTGTCCTCTTAATCACGACTGTTTCGAAACTTCTTGGTCCAATCAAATACTTGGGTTCTACTTAGAGTAGCATCTCCAATCTGAGCTTGGAGTCTATTCCAAATTTCACTCGATTTACACCTTCTTTGACGAGAAAACAAATAATAATACATTGCGCAATAGACAGTGTTACCTCTTGCTCATTCATGGCAACAATAAAAATACTGAAGTGTTTGTGATGACTGTGAACATGGCTATCCCCTCTTCATCCCCCCACCTCCGATTTCCCACCAAGCTGCAATGCTGAGGTCACTACGCGAGTCAAATGAACAAAATTCTGGTTTATATTTGAATAGTATAGTTAGTGGCTCATAATAATTATTCATAATATAAATGTGCTGCTTTTGCTATTTTTATTCAGAATTCTTTAAATATATCCACTCCCCCCTTATATATATTCCTTTAAACTAATTTTTCAGCATAAGAGTATGCTAAAAAAAATTCCAGTTTGTTCTTGTGAGTAAGAATCAGGCACTTGGCACGGACACAGTTCAGGTTATTTGAGCACCTGAATGTTATGCCTGTTTAGCAATCCTTAGGTCAAACACTGTGTGCATCATCTTTCTCATTTGCTCTCTGGGCGCCCCGGTGCATGGTGACACTGCATCCAAATACTTCATTTATCCCATTTTGGCAGTAGTTGACTAAATTCAAGACAGTTGCAGTATGCTAACAGATTGCATGCTAAAATTTATTTTGATTTATCTCCAGTATATCTGCATCAGTGCTCGAAATTGACCAGGCGTTAGGCGTAATTACGCCTGATTTTTTTCGTTTTATGCCTGCAATCTCAGTCAAAGGCATAGAAAATATGCCTAGGCAACAAAACTTAAATAAAAAAAATAACATTTGGGAACTTCGTGTTCAGTTTTGCGTGTTCAATGTTTAATTCAATTGATTAATTTTAGTTATAATTACTGTCGTATTGTTGATCTGTGATATGTTTCTGAAGTTCATGAGATGTGGCAACAGTGTAGGAGAAGTACCACGAAGTAAAAAAAAAAAAACAATTCTAGTGCGTGCATTAATCGTTTAATGAAGGAAGTTAAGATGTCTCTTAAAATTACTGACTTTATACCAGTTGTAAAGACAAGTAGCTACGGTATTTTAAATAAACTGAATGTTTTTGTATCAGAGATATTGCTGATAAATTGTGCTGCAAAACTCCTAAAATTTGTACATCAAGGAAAATATTCTCCAATTTTTAGTTTACATGTCGATTTATTTGTATTTAAAAAGAAATAATCCTCTAAAAATATTTAGGAGTCAAACTAATTACCTCTGAAGATGAAGATCGGTGTGTAAAATTCAATAATTGTTTTAACATATTTCCCAATTTTGGTATATAATACATTGGCATACCATATTTTTTTTTTTCTAAACCTATTTATAATTTGAAATTGTGTTGGAGTAGGTTGTAAGCTATAAAATCTGTATTTTCATAATTATAATATAATTACGCCTGAAAAGTTTCATTTTATGCCCGAATCTGAAAGTTAGGAGTAACAAATATGCCTGGATTTATAAATGAATTTCTAGCACTGATCTGCATAAAGGAATTATAACTGCAGATTCATTGATATTGGAATAATAGAAGACTTTTGTGTGACAACTGTTTTTATTACAAGACACAAATCTCTCATTCATATTTAGATTGACCACCTGAATCATAAGAATCTGCAGTTGCCCACATCAATAGCAGAAAAGAACAATGCAAGTTCTTAGGGATCAGAAATTACAGCAAGAGAAGAAGATAATAGTACACTTCTTATGTTTATTAGCAGGAATTAAGGGCCAATTTCAATAGGCTTATTACAATTTGCTGTCATCAGCGGAATTGCTAGTCAAAATGCAGATACCTCTCAGTGTAATGTATAACTGCAATTTACCCCTCCCCTTAACATTTTTCATTCCTTTTTGTCACTACTGAAACTTTGAAATAAGGGTGTTTGCTTTTTTTTTTTTTTTTTTACTGTCTTTTATAATACTTATTTATAAATTCCCAGTTCGAATGCCAGTCTCCGCAAGAATTTTCACAAGCCTTAAAACTGGCCTGCACTTCTGACAATGCTTTTTTAATGTGATGTATGTCAGGAAGCTCTATGTTTTGGGTTTCATATTAACCTTGTAATATGTCCTCTTGAAATTTTATATACTGTTAGCATTGATAACTTGAGGCCATCTGCTCAGTCCCATTCAAACCTAGACACACAATTTCAAGTAGCCAACTTGGGATTCGAAATGACCTTCAGCCATTGAATCACAGACAACAGCTACACATACTAATATTTTATAATTAGAACTCCAAAAAGATGCTGAAACTGTTTGAAATAAACCACAAATTTCACACTCAGTGTTTTAACTGGTTATATTCTGCATTCACAAATTTACACTGGTTAGCAGCCCTTGAAGTTCCACATAATTTCTTGAACTATTCCTACCGAGCGTGGTGGTGTAATGGCTAGCGTTCTGGCCTCGCATTTGGGAGGACGGCGGTTCGAATCCCTGTCCGGGCTTCCTGATTTGGGTTTTCCATGGTTTCCCAAAATCACTCCAGGCAAATGCCAAGATGCTTCCTTCAAAAGGCCGTGGCCGAATTCCTTCAGATTCCTTGCCCCCCATCCTTTACCGTCTCTAAAGACCTCGCTGTTAGAGAGACGTTAAGCAGATAAAAAAAAAAAAACTATTCCTTTTATGTACAGTAGTTATTTTTAGAATATCAGAACAAATCACACACTTCAAAAACAGTAACAACAATTCTTTTTGTGGCAGTCACGTCTGAACAGTGCAATATGCCACAACAATGTCTGTTACCTTCTGCCTTTAACGCGTCTGCCTCCACTCCATTGTCTGTCTGCTGCAAGGCAGTATTACTAACTCTTGATATATTATTGATAAATCACTGACTACTCACCCGTAGATCCTCATTATAACACCACAAAATTATACAAAAAAATGCATAGATATAATAATATTGCTATAAGCCGTAGGTCCCTTTCTCCCCATTAGGATTACTGGAATAGGTTAGGTGGCAACAACAGTAATGAATTGTGCAATCGGTAATAAAGACTATTACTAGATCATTAAGAGCACATGAAATTATTATAATTATTAGTTTAGTTTTTAGTATTTGGTACTGCAGTGTAACTCTCACAAGGCATTTGGTATTATTATTCTCCTGGTTTTTTAGTGCTTAGAAAATTGGTTTAACATAATCTTTGACCTTGTCTCTCTACCAGAATTATCAATTCATCTCTCTCGTGTTCTCATTTAATCCCACACATGGTATTTATTGAAATACCATCCCTTTTAATTTGGAACCCAGTCTTTATAACTATTCAAGTTTACTCTCTCTCACACACACTTCCAGAAAAATGCAGCAACTAGAGTATAATGATTCTTTAATGCCATTTGTGTGCTTCTTTCAGCTTCACCAGGTCATCTCAGAGTACAGTGTTTACATTGTCATTCAGTGTATTCTCTCTCTGTCCCCAGCCTTTTGAATTATCTTGTATTTTGTACATTTGTTCATTCTGTTTCTGCATAGTAATTAATATTATTTTCAGCTTAATGTGTATCATTAAAACAGTATTTATTCTACAGGAGATGACTGCTGTATTGATTGACAACTAACTTCCTGTTTATTGAAAGGTATGGAAGCTGTTATTACACAATGGTAACTATAAGCAAATGAAAAATAAATTCATATATATTTTATTTAAACATTTCTCAATAATTTTGCATTACGTGTATATTCTGGGATATGATCATTACTGTTTATGCTTTCTTACCAAATATGAGGTATAAACCATGTGTCAGTTTTCTTGAAACCATTACACTGTCAGTACATGCCATCATACTCTCATGTGTAGTAAGCCGAGATTACTTGTTTTTCTCTCATTAAAAAAATCGGTCTCAGTAAACTTTTGATTGTTTGTGAAATGTTTTGGTTTGCTACTAGACATTGTTTGTTTAGTTTTAGCGAAATTAAGCATATAGTAACTTCTTCAGACATGGACTTTCTAGATGCCATTATTATTTAGTCATTTTTGTTTCTATCAATTTGTTATTCCAGTTTATTTCCATAGCAGTTGACTCTTGGCTGTGTAGTTTTTGCCCAATTTTAAATGAATAATTCATGTGCTATCCAAATGATCTAATGTTCGAATTTAAAATTTAGTTCCTTCCAAGAATGGATGAGTGAGACTCCATCTTACTGTTTCCAACATATATCTTGTTTGTTATGCTGTTGCCAGATGATTCTATGATTGTCAAATAACTCACTAGCTTAATATGTTAGGTGACTTCAGTGTACATGAAACTTGTTTAATAAACATAAACTGGTCCTTTTTTTATTTATCATAGCATAACTTTGATATACGTCAGACTTTCATCTCTAAAGATACACCAGAAGAACTGTATAAAATATTTACTAACATGACTTTACTAGGTTACATGACAGCAACATTGGATGATCCTGTAGACTTGGGATCTTTAAAACATTGCCCATATGCCAGATCTAGACTTAACATGCTTTTAAAAATGTTACCTGGCACATATGGTACAGTTATTATGTTAATATATACTTATACAGTGACCTGCTCCAGCTTCACACAGGTACAATTTGGATTGGTGATTTACGACTATCTATAAATAAGAAATAAAATCGAACAATATTGTATTTTAAAGATTCTTTATAGGCATCAGTCAGATTTGCCACCAATGTCAGCAGCAAAAAAGTTTCGTTTCAATGTGACCCACAAAAGCGCCACATAAAGTCTTAAGCTGAGATCATAACACCGACAAGGGAACACACTAACTGTTAAAAATACACTTGCCGTTGTACCCTAAATGTGGATGTACTTATAGAAGATGTCATCTGAAAACTGTTGTTCTCCTGCCAGATTTGGGATTTTCATCTGTTGGAATCAATTGAAATGTGTTTTTTTGGGGGGGGGGGGGATAAAATTTCTTCTAGTTTTACTTTGTTCTGTAAACAGTAAATACCCTTACTTTCTGCCTCAGAAGTTCATTTTTCATGAACAAATTAACAAATTTGTCTCGAGTATAAAAATTAGTCTGTCCATGGGCAGAAGGTAATCACCAACTTTCCTTTCAACTTGTTCCATAACCAATAGGTTGGTTGGAGAGGTAGGACAGCCAGTTCCATTAAGTTTGGGCCTACAGTTTAACATTGAATTCGAACCATAGATTGTCCTGCATAGCTCCTATAAACAAAGCAAAGCCTGTAAAAATTCACCCCGCAGGGGCCTGGTACGCAAGTGCCAGGTACGGGTTTGGCGAACCCGCGGTGCCCGAGCTGGAAACTTGTGAGCGCCGCAAGTTTCCCACACCGTAAACTCCTACCATGCTTCAACGACCACCGCAGGGCGTGGCGGTGGAACGTTGTGTGCCTAGGAGAACGGGGATCTTGGCTTCATCGCCCGGATTGCGAGGACGGAACAAACCTCTATAATAAACCCCTCAACCTCAAGGTCAGACACGTGCCGAGGAGGCGAATGAGTGATGAGGGAAATCACTCGCTAGCGTGCAACCTCAGGGGCACCTGCGCACCCCTGTTGTATTAGCATTTCTGTTTAAATTGGTTATACTCGTGGGACCAAAATTAAGACTCACAAGAAAACCAAACCAACCTGCGGTACGGGTGTGCCGCAGGCTAATATAAATACACCCAGTTCAAAGAAACGGGTGAGGGTTGATAGCCCCCCTGCATCTGACAGTGATAGTAACAGAAAAGTTTGTTCAGTACAGAACGCTTTTGTAATTATGGAGAAAATTGAAGGATCGTTTGAAAAGGTGTCACCCTTCTATATCTCAAAGGGTCTAGAGGGTCTTTTTGGTACCCTTAACACTGTTAAAAAACTGAGGAACGGGACACTGCTGCTGGAAACAGTCACCAGTAAGCAAGCTACCCTACTGCTGAATTGTAAGAAGCTCGGGGAGTTCGCCGTAAAATGCGAACTCCACAAGTCCCTAAATTCCAGTAAAGGCGTGGTCACCTGCCGTGACGTTATGGATTTAGGGACTGACGAGCTTCTTAAGGAATGGAAATCAGAGAATGTGATTGAGGTACGTCAGATCACACGAAGGGTGAATGGCAATCTTGAAAAGACTGCCACCTTCGTCCTGACGTTTGACACTCCAGTATTGCCCAAGAATATCAAGGCCGGATATTTAAACCTTAACGTCCGTCCGTATGTTCCGGACCCGATGCGCTGTTTCCAGTGTCAGCGGTTCGGACATACGACGGCGTCATGTAAGGGCAACCCCACATGTGGAAACTGCGGGAAGGGCGCACACGAGCCGAGTGTCAGTTGTACGCTTCCACAGGCTTGTGTCAACTGCTCCGGTTCGCACCCCGCCTGGAGCAGGGAGTGTCAAGTGTATCTTGAAGAACGCAAGATACAGGAGCTGAAGACCAAAGAGCGGATTCCTTACGGGGAAGCTAAGAAGAAGGCGAAGTTACTTGCCGCCCCAGTATTTGCAACAAGTTTTGCTAAGATGGCTTCAGCTCCCGTCAGGAAACAGAGTGTTGCTACCCAGACGTTCGTTGCAGACATCGGCACAAGCACTACGTGCTCGTGTCAGTGCAAATGCGGTGCCAAACCCGCTAAGGTCATAACGCCTAAGACCGCGGACGTCGGTAGCAACACGTCTGCGACCTCGATCACACCAGCAGCAGTGAAACAGGACCCACCAGCAGTAGCAGTGAAATTACCAGCACCTCCAATACCACCACGTGCCGTGAAAGCAGTAGCGCTACCAACTGCTATCAACGTTCCTGAAGGCGACTTGAAGACACGGGGTCCGAGGTTTAGGCTGACGGACCCGACTCTGTTCGTTAAATCTCCCTCTTCGTCCCCTCCCAGATCACCTGGTAAAAGGGAGAAAAAGGGAAAGAGGTCGAGAAAGAAGGGCAAGGAGGTAGTCGAGGAGGACGCTGAGTCGGAGACGTCATACTCTTCAGAACCAGAGGAAACTGCAATGCTGGTGGATGAGCCTGATCCCGTTCCTCAGCGGGCAATGACCAACGACCCACCCGAACCGAGGCGGGTGAAACCAATTTTAGGCAGATCGGTCTAATTTTAAGACTGATGGGTGGCCTCTTTACAGCCACCCAATCCATATGCATGGTTTTTATTTTTTGTATTGTTATTATTCTTGTCTGTCTGGCCAATACACAGCCAGCAAGACATGTAGTGTTTTTTATCCTCTCTTGAACCTGTTTGGCCCCTTTACAGCCTTACAGGTGTTGTACGGTTTTAAGTCATTGTGGTCGCTTTAAAGCCACGTCTGATTTTTTGACTTATTTTATTTGCTGTCTGTATGGCCGACCCCTTTACAGTCGACCATGCAGGCAGTATTTTAGTACTTTCATAAGCCACAGCAATAGCTGGTAATTTTTAGGGCGCTATTGGCCCTGCCGTCAACACGCCCTAAAGCAATTACAATAACGTTTTTAGTTTTAGGGGCAGGCGTTGGCCTGGCCAACGATCTGTCTCTCATTTTTAACAACGAGAGCAGTAGTGTGGCGAGTGTTTTTAAATTTGTGTATTGGACAGTCTATTGCCTAAAATTTTAGGCAGATTGGCCTAGTTTTATGATGTATGGGTGGCCTCTTTACAGCCACACATCTATTTGCATTGTTTTTATTTTTTATAATTTTAATATCTTAATAATTTATGTCTCGCTGGCCTCTATACAGTCATCGAGACATGTAGTGTTTTTAATTATTTTGTGAACCGGTTTGGCAACTTTTCAGCCATCCAGGTGTTTTATGGTAATCAGGTCCTAGTGGCGCGTTTAAAGCCATGTTCTTTTTTAATTTTTTTATTTGCTGTCCGTATGGCCGAGACATTTACAGTCGACCATGCAGATGGTATTTTAATATTCTTTTAGCAAAGTATTAGCTGGTCATTGTTAGGGCGCTAATGACCTCGCTGTCGAAGTGCCCTAAAGCCACAAAAACAACAACAACAACGTAAAAATTCATGGCTGCACTTGGGCATGATCCCGAGACCTTAGCCACTGAATTACCAGTGTACTGAAATTAAAAGTTAACTACTATTAATTCAACTACTTGCAGTTAGTGCTGAATTCATTTGTTAGTATAACTTCTTTATTCATGCATCATTTTATTGACAGATGCAGAGACTTATCTTGTACAAGTATGAGGGCAGTTTAAGTTCTTGCAGAGTCTAAGGGATGTTCCACTATTATGAATCAAGTTTATTTTTTATTGGTACCAAGTTTGTCAAATAAATCTTATCACTCTGTGTTTGGCATTTATTTGAATAAATGAAGTACCATAGTTAAAAAAGAGAGAGAGAAAATAAAAAATTTGTCTAGTAGTTGAACATTATTTTCAATATGCAAAACATCTCAGGAAATCAACGTTATGTTAGATAAACATTATGGTGAGTTTGCATGTTTAATTACAGTGGCTTATAAGTATTTTAGTAACTTCTTAATTGGCATATGAGCATCCTGGTAGCTCAGTGGTTAAGGCGCTTGCTTTCAAAAGTTGGGGATCCGCTCTCAGGTTCAAAACTTGATGGGGTGAGGAAATTTTTGAGAGTTGTGTTTGATCATAAGAGCTATGCCAGGATGATCTACGGTTAAGGCTTCACGTTAAACTGTGGGGCCCATAGGTAAGGAACTGGCTATCCTGCCTCCGACATAATAACAATGTAATGTAATTGCAGTGGAGCGCAAGCTCTGGTGGCAGTTTCCCTACAGACCCGGTTTTCTCCTTTTGTCTTCCCACCTACATTTGCCCTCTACTAATTTGAGCTTTAAATTCATTCAGTGTTTTTGGTAAATTATTCATTATTTCTCATGGTAATTTATTCCAGTTCCTGACACCCTTCCCTATGAAAGAAAATAGAGATCGAGTGCCAGATTGTGGTCATGGTCATCTTTTTCCTTCTGTACACCTCTCTTAATCCTCACATCAATCTTTCAATGCCTTGTACACTCCCATGACTCTGTTCACCCTCTTTCTGTCTTCCAATGAATCCCATTCCAGCTCTTCTGTAGTATTAGTTACTGATTGTGTTCTGTGGTAATTTCCAAAGAGACATGTAGCAGCCCTTCTCTGCACCCCTTCCAACTCCTTTATTTGTACCCAAAATGTGGGTCCCATACTACACTACCATATTCGAGCAATGGTCTGACCAAAGTTTTGTAACTCAATTCCCTTACTTCGCTCATCACTCCTTCCAACAGGTGAAGTATTTCAAACCCTTTTCCTACTACCTGTCCAATGTGTCCTGCCCAGTTAAGTTTGTTATGACAAGGTATTTATATTTAAAGTCTTGAATAAGAAATTCCTTCCCCATGTCGACTCACCCAGCTAAATATCCTGTCTAGTTCACCCTGAAGATGTTTAGTCTTCTATCATTTTCATCCTATTGTATAATATTGTCATCTGCAAACATTCTAATTTCTGATAGTAAACCATTGACACAATCATTCGTTAGAATAATGAATAGCTGTCCTGTGGGACTCCCATATTCACTTCCACTTCTTTTTATGATGCATTTCCTACCCTAAATTTTTGCTTTCTACGTTTAACAAACTCTTCTACCCAGCAAATTTTATCAACTTTGATAGTTTTTACCTTATTTAGCACCATTGTATGGCTCATTCTGTCAAAAGCCTTTGCGAGATCTAGTGCTACACTATAAATTTGGCCGCCTCTGTCCATTTCATCTGAAATATTTGCCATATATCCTACTAACTGAGATTCGCATGAATATCCTTGCCAAAAGCCATGTTGCCGACTTGAAAACCACATATGTTCCTCACAGATACATGTGATTGGCTGCATGTCAATCTCTCCATTAATTTACCTATTTCTGATATCAAACTGATTGGCCTGTAGTTTTTAAACCTGTCACACCTCCTTTATGGACTGATACAACTATCACACTTTTCCAGTTATATGGTAATCAGCAAATATCCAGACTCAGTATAAATAATTTTTCATGATAAGGTACAGGGTTACATCCTGCTGTCTTTAAGAAATCCATAGTAATAATATCTATTTTTTTTTTTTTGTTTTTTTTTTGTTAATTCCTTCAGATATCTTAATATTGAATTTTAAATGTTCTTTCTTGTCTGCTCACTTCCAGCTATATAGATAGGCTTTTTCTCCATTTTACCCCCTACCATTCCTGAATCATAGTCCCCAATTGTATCACTAAACCAGTTACTTAATAATTTTTAAATCCCCAATTACTTCTTCTCCATACTTAACATCTATAATTATCTCAACACTCTCTCTTACCATCAGTTTTATGATAGAGCAATAGAAAATTCTAGATGCCTCAGTCAGTTGTCCCCCTGCACCAATAATATTCTTCATAAACTCATTTTTAGCCATTTTCTTTGCCATTGTTAATTACTTGTTTAGTTGTTTCAAATATTCCCTACTGCCTAACTGTCACTTAATTCTGTTATGTTCCCTTCTCACCAATCTCTTAACTTCCTCACCTCGCTTTTATAGTATGTAGGTTCTGTACTTTTCTTTATTTTCTGTTTTGGAACAAATATTTCTTCGCCCTTTTTTATTATCTCTTTGAACTCTTCTCACTTTAACTCCGCTTTACTTGTGCCATCCATCCATTTGCTGAAACTATCCCTGAAAAATCTTTTCAGTAATGAAATTTGTGCTTTTTTATAACTGTACCTATTTCCCCCTTCAGTTCTGGCTACTGGTTTACAGAATCCCCTTATATCCATCAGAACTACATTGTGATAATTTATTCCTTCAGTTACTTGACACCTGAAGTGATAGTTATAATCAGGCAGTATTAGGAAGATATCCAACATGTCTGGTCCCCTTGCGTTCTGCTCTACCACTTGTGTAAAATCTCCTTCTCTTACTAAGGTTGCAAAAATCTGTTCCCTTGTGTCATTAGTCTTATTTCCTGCCCAGATGATACCTGGTAAGTTTAAATCCCCACTAATAATCACCATTCTACACTCACTTCACTGAATATGAATTTAGTTTCTCCCCAAGACCCTCATTTTTATCATTCATTCTTCCACTACAGCATACAGCCAACACCCAGACTTTTTCCTTTTTACTACTGTGGATCTAGCCCACGTAACTCATGCAATAGAACACGTGAGAAAATGAATTTTTGGGAAAGATCTCTCATGGCTAAGGAATGTGTTTACGTGGCTGCTGCACTGCAGATACTTGAAGTTAGACATGTTACATAACCAGTATGAATAGCATTCCACTAGTTGTTCCTCTATCTCTGCGGTACACTCTGTAAATCGGGGAAAACCTCATTGTCTAGTATTCCTTTTAACCAAGACTGTACCCCTATAACTACTTGAAGTTCGTTTATCTTTATAGGTTTTACAAAATCTATTAGTTTATTCATTATACTTCTACAGTTCACCAGCAACACTCTTATCACTGACTGTGATATTTTCAGTACTAACATTCACCTTCCCAGTCCTGCCACCCTTTGTTATTGTTTCAAAAACTTCATCTATTTGTTTAGCATTAGTGATTTTTCCCACTGTGGATCTACACTCAGTATCCCTTTGATCACCCATTTTTATCCCCTCACCAGCAGCCCCTAACCTAAAAAAGGCATAGTCCTGACCCCATCATAACTTGAAATGGGCTCTTAAAGGAGAGGGGGCATTAATTACGTGAAGTGAAATGGGGTGGGGGTGGGGGAGGGTCCAGTGAAATTTCACCAAGGGGGAGGAGGGATTGATGTAAATCTTGCGTGAGGTTTTGAAATTCTAAAAAGGACAGTAGAACTAAAAAGAACAAGTCTGCAAAAGACACAGATGTCAACTATAAGGGGGTAAAAATGATACGGATACCGATTTTTAGGGGACAGGACAGCTAAAAAGAAGTCTAAAAAAAATACCAGAATGATCAGGAGGGGGGGGGGATAGGGTTCTGACCAAATCTCACCAGAGAGAGAGAGAGGGGGGGGGAGATTCCAGAATTCTGGAAAAACCCCTCACGTCATTAATGGATGGCCCCTTACAGCCATAGCCTTGGCCCCTCTAATTAGGTGTAGGCTATGCCTAGTAAAACCCTCACCTACAAGTGGTCTCCACAGGTGCAACCCCCACAACAGAACTAGTGCCATTCCGAGGAGCACCACTGTTTCCACATTTACCCACCTCACAGCGTGATCCAAATGTGGCTGATCATGGTGATGTAGGACTTGAATGAGCTCCACCCTAGTATGCTGTACCTCCTTCACTACTTTCTTCAGTTTACTCTCTATACTATAATTAGCATTTCGGTCAATACTTATTCCCTGCACCCTTCTGCAATCCATAATATATCCTCCTTAGTGAAACCCCTGCAAAGTGAACCTATGTCTGCTATTACCTGACCTAATGTTGCAATAGGTTTGAAAAAACTTGTGATCTCGTAGCCTGTGCCCAACCAATCCTGCAAAAGAGGGCCTACACCTCTCCCATGGCTACTACCTAGCAGCAGAACCCTTTTCTTCCTGTTCTTTCCTTGCACACCCATAATCTTAAAAGCCTGCTGGACTTTACCTACTCCTACATAAACATGAGGTTCCTTTCCTCATGACACTGGTAACAGGTCAAACCTATTTTTCTCTACAATTTCTGGAGTGTCTGACTTCTTCATCCTGTTAACTGTATTTCCTCTACTACCTGTTTTCATCTCCCAACCATCCCTCTCACTTTCCTTAATACATCCATCATCTCTACTTACTGCCTCTATAGGCTGACCGAGCGTGGTGGTGTAACGGCTAGCGTTCTGGCCTCGCATTCAGGAGGACGGAGGTTCGAATCCCCGTCCGGGCATCCAGATTTGGGTTTTCCATGGTTTCCCCAAATCACTCCAGGTGAATGCCGGGATGCTTCCTTCAAAAGGCCATGGCCGAATTCCTTCCCATTCCTTGCCCCCCATCCTTTCCCGTCTCTAAAGACCTAGTTGTTATAGGAGACGTTAAGCAGTTAAAAAAAAAAAATCTATAGGCTGAGCCTCCAAAGCCCAAGCCCCCACATTGAGCCTCCGCAGGCCGAGACTTTATGGGTCGTTCCTCAAGGGCCCTTACCCTTTCTCACAACTCCCTGATTTTTTCACCAATTTCACTGATCCTTTCTTTACTAATGCAAATCAGTCAAAACCATGGTAGAGCCTCATTTGTTTCCCATGTTCTCTCTCCACTACATGTGGAGTAAAGCCCCTTCATACGCCACTGCACCCCACACCATTCATCATGTTCCTACAACAGGTGCCACAATTTCCAGCCATGATTTTTTCCCCAAATACTTCAAGTACCTTCTAAACAGATTTTAAGCAGCAAGAACAATATAATTAAATGAACCTTGGGTATTAATAATACAATATTACTGATATAGAGTATTGCTGAATGGAGCATCTTTTTAAACTACCAGACTCTAATTTAGGACAGTTAAACCATACTACCCACACACCTGCTGTATTACTGATTACTGTGTCAACACTAGTATACCATTAACCTGGAACAGTACTACTAAACTCTGCTACATGTGATTCAACCAAAGCTATCTGCCAAAAATCTACACACACACAATTTATTGTAAGATCCATAGTTGTCTCAAGCTATAGAAACTACTTTACTGAGCCATTCACAAGACCCTTTACACACTTGTTCTGCTACAGAGCAATAAAGCCACTAACTACCAACACACACTTTAATGTACTATTAAACCATAAATACTTGTTTTTGTTAAGCAAGTGAGTTCTCACAATGTCCACTTCTCTCAGTGTTCAGATAAATAGTACTATTTTAACCCTAAACCTATTATTTGCTGTTCTCTGGTGAAATGTTTTTGTTAAATCTGTTATTCATAGGTGCTCATCAATTATCTTGAACACCTTTCCTATGTAATTTAAACCAATACTTTAACTACACACTAATATTTCTGGACTTATATGCATCACTCAACCACCATTGCAGTGATGAAAATCACTAATTTTTTCTTTGATTGTAAAAATAACCTATACCTAACTTCTTTCTGGTTAGTAACGACCAGCACCTTCCTGGATTTATTACACCAAATACTATTCTGCCTCTTAACTACAATGACCAAAACCACAATAACTACAATTTCTAAGTGTAATATAATGGTAATTTGATTTAACATGTCGGGACAATCTTTCGATATTTCATGTAAGATAATTTCAACAGATTACGCTTTCCTCCGATACCATATGAACAAAGCCATTTCAAACACTAAATCTGTTAGTAATAAGTTGTTTCCTTCACTGATAAAAGATTAATTACCTTAAACTGTTGTTAGTAAAAGGTAAAAAAAACGCTTTTGCCTCGAATTTATTGAACCAACACCTTTCTGAACTGAGACTTATATCACACGTCATTTTTTATTACACTTAATTACACTGAAAAGCCACCAAATAAATATATCTACACATTATTTAATATTTAAAAGAAATTTGAAATGCTGGTATCGGTTCACAATATTCGCGCTTGCAAAACCAGAGATATGGGTTAGTAAGCCATCTTCAGGAGGATCCAACAAACCTTTTACTTGTGGACTGGTTTTCAATTAGTTGACATATGGGCTCAGGTTACACTTTACATTCAGGACCTTGAAGTCACTACTCCAGATATCCAGATGTTACTGCCTTGTGGAAGAGTAAATGTGCATGGAATTATTAAGGCTGTGAGCAGCTCAAGTAATTGCATACAAAGTGTTTTGCATGAACATTTATTTACACCTGAGAAAACTGTGCAAGGACATTTTGAAGTAGTTTCAACTGAATTCAATCAAGTCTTTGCACATTTTGGAAACGCTAGATGAAATGTGGATTCATTACTGCCCGCCTGAGATGAAGTTGTAACACAACAATTTCTTAAAGACAGGATCTGCACAAATGCAATTGAAAATTGTCCCTTACGCAGGAAAGATTATGGCCACCACATACTATGTATGATGTCTTATCTTCATAGACATATTGGAGAAGAACAAAACATTACCAATGTATGTTTTGTGTCTTTGAATGATCATTTAAATAATTAAATCAGGAAAAATTGCTGCACTTGATGATAGATTCTTATCCAGCACAACAATGCACCAGTTCACACTTGTGCAACTGTGACCGCAGAATTGTTGATGGCTCCCCAGTTTCTATATTTAAGGGGACACAGCCGCGAAGGACCTCCCATAAGAAATCGATGTTAAAACAAGCAAATTTCAGGTACACTTACTGAAGAAACTTATGGAGATAAAGACCTGAAACTTTCGGAGTATACAGATAAAACATCATCTGCAATTCACATAAAGATTTGTTACTGTATTTTATATTGTTTATGAATAATGAGTTTTTGTTCTAAAAGACAAAAAAATTATTACCTTTATAAATACCTTGGAGCTTGTAAGTTTGCTCTTGTTGTTATGACAGGTCCCATTTTTGATTAGATTAATCATCGTTTTATTAACAAGAGATGCTGAAAGTCTGATGTCTTTATCAGTCTTAGTTTTTGAGAAAAGTGTACCAGAAGATAAAAAAATGTAGTTTTGAGAAAAAACTGTACTAGAAGTTTTACATACGAGAAACTAACATGCATTACAATACAGACACACTATTACCACGCATCACGAAAAAATTAATAACTCCGAATCTAATCGCCAAATTTGCATGAAACAAACGGCATTTTGTAGCTAAATAATAGAAGCATTGAAAAAGTCGAAAAATAAAAAATCAAATTTTTTGAGCCTGTTCGCGACTGTGTCCCCTTAAAAAATATTGTCTAGGAAGATATTGTCATCAAATAGTAAGGAGAATGGTGAAAATCTTTCTTTTGCTTAGTTGGATAAACCATACTGTATGAATGGATTCAATAACAGTCAGAATTTAGGTTGTTTGCAGATGACATAATGGTATAAAATAGGATCGAAAAATGAGAGGACTGTGAACAGCGGCAGAGTGACCTGGATAGAATATCTAAATGCTTAGGTCAGTATGGAATGAAGATAAATGCCAAGAAGAATCAGCTCATTAGGTACACAGATAAAAAACTAAAGATTGTTTATGATTATAGAGTGGTGTCAGAATTGCTTGCTGATGGCTTGAACTGTAAATATCTTGGCATGATGTTTGATAATAAATTCAACTAGGCATAGCTTATTAGGCAGGTGGTAGGAAAAGGTAACAAAATCTTATATTTACTAGAAGGTGATGAGAGGATGTACCAGAGAAGTTAGGGAATTGGGTTACAAAACTTTGGTCAGACCTTTGGTTGAAAATGGTGTTGTAGTTTGGGACCCACATTATATGTATCAAAAACAGGAGTTGGTGGGCATGCAAAGAATAGCAGTTAGATTTGTTTGCGGAAATTATCACAGGACCCAGTCAGTATCTGATATGATAGGGGAGCAGAATTGGAGGACAGGAGGAGGGTGAAGATTGCTGGAAATGTACAAGTCATATGTTGGTGATGGGGCCCGGAGAGATGTTGTTTAAAGAATTCGGAATAGCATGGAAGGAGAAGGATGACCATGGCCAGATGTTGGCACCTGCCTTCATGCATAAAGGAATGGGAAAATTTTCTTTTGTAGGTTTGGGTGTCAGTGATTGGAACAAATTACCAAGTGAAGTTATGAATAATTTACCAAAAACTCTGAAGAAATATAAAGTTATAATTTATAAATCACAGAAGTAGTTGGGGGGTGGGGGGGGGCTGATTTAACACCCAAATTATAAAAGATAATTAAAAAATACAGGGTGCGCCAGAGAAACTTACTTATTTGAAAAAATTCCCGCGTGGTGAGTTGGGTGGGTAGAGGGGCGAGAGGGGGCGCATCTGGAGGGGGAAGTTCCCAAGTTTGATTCTCCCTCCAGTCAGTTGCCATCATGCTCTGGTCTAGAGAGCAGCGGGCCTTCGCAGTCGAGAGCTTCTTCTAACGGTCGCTCAATTGTTGCTATGCAACGTGCCTTCCGCGCTCGCTTTGAAATTCCTCCTCACAGACTCGTTCCTGGCCGTAATTCCATTCTGTCATGGGTTAACTCATTTCGGGAGTGTGGAAGTGTCGCTAAACCCAGAAATGGACTTCAACGGACCATCAGAACTCCGGAAAATATCGAAAGAGTGAGGCAGTCAGTTGTGCGTTCTCCCCGGCGTTCGGCTCGCAAACACGCAGCTGCTATGGGAATTTCTGACACCACTGTTCGACGAATTCTCCATGAAGACCTTCAATTTCATCCCTATAAATTGGCTGTTGTGCAAGAATTAACTGAACGCGATTTTGTTGCCCGTCAAAATGCATGTGAAATGCTGATTGACAACCTGCCTGAAGACGCGGTCATTTTTTTCAGTGACGAGGCTCACTTCCACATATCCGGCTGTGTCAACAAGCAAAACATGCGTTATTGGTGTGGTGTAAATCCACGTGAGTTTCACCAGAAGCCACTTAATTGTGAGCGAGTTACTGTCTGGTGTGCGATGTCGGTAATGGGAATAATTGGTCCTTATTTTTTTTGAAGAAAACGAACTCGCAGTTACCATGAATGGAGCTCGTTACAGGAACAGGATCGAGGAATTTTTTCTTCCAAGACTCGAAGAAATGAACGTTAGGAACGTGTGGTTTCAGCAAGATGGAGCCACAGCACACATAGCACGAGACTCAATGAAATTGTTGCGACAACATTTCCCCGACCGCCTCATCTCTCTCAGAGGCGATCTCCAATGGCCGGCACGCTCTCCAGATTTGACTCCGTGCGATTTCTTCTTATGGGGTTATTTGAAATCCCTGGTTTATGTCGATCGACCACGGACCATAGCACACCGCAAGAACAACATTTGCGACGCCATTGCCAACATACCGATTGATATGCTGCAAAGAGTGGATACGAATTTCAAAAATCGACTTCATCAGTGTATGCGCAATGGGGGTCGCCATTTATCCGATGTCATTTTCAAGACTGCATGAAAAAAAAATTGGGATATTGTATTCTCAAATAAAAAAAAATTAAAACAATAACTGAAGTACTTTTGTTTTTATTGACCTTTCAAATAAGTAAGTTTCTCTGGCGCACCCTGTATAATAAAGAGAGGTAATTATATGACTAAATTACTAATAACTGTAGTATCTTCAGACTAAACTGTGATTGTATGGATCTGAAAGAAGAATAGGATGAAAAATAATGCTTTTTGTTCCAAAAAGATTTCCTTCATTTTAAACTAGTTATTACAATTAATTTTTATTACTATTATAAGTTTATATATTTCGTAGTTGAAGTTTATGACTGGTGAATGATGTTGTGAAATAATGCTTTTTGTTGGGTGGTAGATATTTGTTGATAGCACATTGGGGAATGATCTGTCCTATCAGTTCCTTAAATGTACACAAACTATCACCATGTCAGTCAGGTAATGTCACTGTCATAAATTTTGCATAAAGTTCTTTCCTTAAAAGTGGTTGCCAACTGATGTTCTAATGAGATTTTCAAAGTACTGATTAATAACAGGTAGTTTAAATGAAAAGTTAATAAAGAAAGTTTGTAACTGTATATTCTTCCACAAGGATTACACCACTGGTATCAGGAAGGAGGTTACACTGAACTCATATGAACTATTAATGGCTTCGATCCTTACAAATTTGATTGCATGTTAGTTTCCATGAAACCTGACACCCATTCTAATTATAACATTCACTTCATTTTAAAGTTCAGAAAATAAAAACCACCCCTGTTGGAATAAATGATAAAAGCAATGAAAGTTTTTCCATTATTTAAATTTTTCAAGCACACCTCAAAACCATCACTGAAGTCCAAAATACTGCTCAACCTAATTCGTCTCTCGACAACTTCACGCCAGCTCATACGCACATGATGTTTACATTACAAAAGCTGTCCCTACACTAATCTTGAAGGCCATTCCACCCTGCTTTTTATACCTTTTTGTGTTGTGGTCATGGTTGCCATGGATATGCTCTGCCACATCATCCAAATTTTCTAGAATGTTCTATGCCACCTCACCTCTAAATTTAGCTGAAATCCTTATTTATTACTCGATCATTGTCAAATTTTAATATGTCGTAGATTTTAATATTTTAACTTCTTATAATTTTTCAGAAATATGCTTCAGTTTATGCATGAAAATTAAATAAAGTAATCAAACACCAAATTTCACTTTTCTCTCTGAATATGAATTTCTAATTAAATCTTTTATAATATCAAGATTCCTCTTTTAACTCTAGATTCTGCCAGTATAAATTAACACTTGTACAAAACTGTAATCGTGAAGTATTGCTCAAATTCGTTAATTTCTGCATGTGTCCACTAAACATACCTTTGAAACAAAATATGTGCTATTTCCTCTTTATATTATTAAATTAAACTAACACCATTCTTATTATTAAAAAGTGATCTTTATCTTAGTATAAGTGCCCCTCATTAATTCTCTGTAATTAAATGCTGGTCATTCTAAAATCGATATTGTGCAATGTTATATCGAATTCGTCCTTTTATTCTTAAAAAATTGGTAACGCATTCAACTGTTATTATATTATTATTTGTTTTACATTCTTCTTTATTTATGTATTAAACTTTTATTATTTAATGCTTTTAGTAATGAATCATTTATGATTTCAGTGTTTCCACTTTAGGCTTAAAATCCTTTAAATTTTAAAATTCCTTATTGTACTTGTTTATTTTTTGCTGAAACTTCATATTTAAGATTCTTTTAACTTTTAAAACATTATGTGCAACTTATTCCTTTCATATCTAATTGATTCAGCCTCTTTTCTTTTAGTAATCCAAAACCTATTATTTGCATATGCGATGACGTCATATAAACTCAGCCATTCTACATGAACACTCTTGAATAAATTTTCTTATGGATTTTTCCCATTAATAACCTGTATGTTACAATGCTTATATTTATCCTAAGAAGTTGTGGTACTGTAATCTATGTAAAGCATTCACATGTTGGCTCTACTCCAAAATCTGATACCGAACAAACACTCCGTCATTGAAACTACCCCTCAGTGTTGCAATATGAGATTGTTTCATCTGCATGTCACCAATATCAATCTGTCAGCAACTTGACCACCAATTTCGGGTGTTTTTGAATCTGTTATATTGTACCAGGGATAAAAATGATTTAAAATATAATTTTTGTGTCCCATTTTTTGAACATATACTGAATATGTGGGAAAAATCGAGGAATATTTGTGAAATAAATATCTCCCTTTGAATGTTTTGTGTTATTTTTGTATATACTATTTCTGCAGCTATTGATTGGATAAGAAACCAAAAATTAATTTTGTTATGGAACATATTTCCCGATAGATGAGTGATTAATGCTGATCATAATCAGTTTAATTATACTTATCACTGCAAATTCATTGATCCAATATACAATTATTGGGGACTTGCATTAAATATGAAACATGGAAAAAACATGGACTTGTTTTTTCATATTTAAAAAAAAAAATCCCTCAGATAACTAAGTTGGTGAAGTCACTTCTATTATTAACTCTCCTTCAACACTTGAATTAAATTTTATATTTATTGGTTATAGTGTGTAAATATTGGACTTTTATGCTGATAGAGAGAGGATGGCCAGTATCACCCCAAAATGACTTGTGATATAATGTGAATCTGCAGTCTGCATGTAGAACAATATTTTGTATCTCATGTGATGTTTTTCTTAGTAACACAACAATTCAGTTACTTGTCACAAGCAAGATAAGTGCATCTTGTCTTATAGAAATTGAGTGTTTGCTAACTATAATTTTACATCTTAATAAAGATAAAAAATATTTACATGAGTCAGTGAAAAAATTTACTGCTTCCGGTAATTTTTACTTTTATAAGTTTTGCGAGAAATTTTGGGAATTAATTTCATTTTTATAAGTATTTCCTAGTGGATGTTAATTCTTAAAACATGTCATTTATCTTTTAAAGTAAAGGCAATAGTGACTGGAAGTGGCAGTTTTTGTTTACAGAAAGCAGCTGAGAACAATCACAGCTTTTTAGACAGCCATTGCATAGCGGAACCAAGCTTGGTGGGTGAAAGGTAACTCTCTGATTTGGCATAAGGGAGGGCATGGGCTCAAATACCCATCCGGCCATCAAGATTTCGGTTTTACAGTTTGCCAAAATCACTTCAGGCGAATGCCAGGATGGTTCCTTGTAAAGGTCAATGCCAAATTCCTTCCTGTTCCTTTCCCCCATCCTCTCCTGCCTCCAATGATTTCAGTGTCAGCAAGGTTGAAAGCCCCCAAAAAATGCATAGTGGGAGAAGTAAATGTAATTGAAACACAGTAAAAAATAACTTGCCAAGAAAACATTTCATTTCATGCTGTCTTCATCTTCATGGTAACCCTCACTGGAACTATCATCACTCTTGTCATGTAAATTTATTCTAAACTTTTCAATGCATTCTTCTCGAAGTCAATCCTTCACAAAATACTGTTCTTGCAGACCTTTTGCATGAGGAACACAGTTCTTCCAGTCATCTGTTGTCACGTGGCTCATGGGAGCCTCCAATAGTTTTCTGACTAATTTTAAAAGTAGAACTAAAATCATCAATCACAAGTGCCAATTTGATCCATATAACTAATGGACATGGAATATTTGTGCACATGATTAAAAAGAGAAGTAAAACTTCATGACCCATTTCTTATAAAGTTCATCAAGCTCATATTTCTTGTAACAACTGCTGTGTTGCTTAGTCAATGCAAGCAACTTGGTTATAGTGTGATAAGCTCTTTTCCTGAATACATGGTACAATTTCAGTTTTCTGGAGTTAGTGGCAGGTTTTTTTTTTTTTTATTTGAACTGTGAGTGATAACATTCGTTATCCATTATGAGGACACACCCTTCTACCAGCCTCCTAAACAAGTTAGAAAATCATTCCTTGTACACTTCCCTATTCATTTCTTGATGATGATTGTTAGAACTTTTGGTCTGAGATGGTAAAACAGCTCCTTCAATGAATCCATGAGTTGCTGACCCAGCATTACACGTTTCATTGATTAATCTAGGGTCTTTACATACAGGAAATCTGAGGCCATCATTTTGTTTAGAGTTCTGCCAAATAAACTTCCTTGCATGATTCTTATTTCCCCATATCTCATTGAGGTAGTTGATAGGTTGAAGAGAATGTTATTTATTTAAATTGTTCTTTTCTTTTTAATGAAGCTTGTGCTGCAACAATGTCATCAGAAAATATATATTGCTGTTACATTCTCTGTATCAAAATTCCAGTTTTTTGCCACTTTATGCAGAGAAGTGAAATCACCAGTGTAATTAATTTTCTCTTCCAGTATTTGTCTCAACTTTCTTATCATAAGATATTTGTCTCCATCATAAAAATTTAGTATGGAACGTGGAATGACATTTTTCTGGAAGACATCCATCTCTGTGATCAGTTTTTCTCAGTGAATGTATTTCTTTGGAGAAGAAAAGAATGACCCTGCAATGCTTATATTGGCTTCACTACATGCTTACTATACTGTTAGTAATGATGTGTCACATACCTCTCCTGTTATTTTTCGTGGTCTTCTCTAAAGTACATTAAATTGCTTTTTTGAGTTTTTAGTTTATTAAAGAAATTATATACATAAAAAAAAATTTTCCCCGTTGTCATCTAAGATAACAATTATCTGATGCCATTTCACCAACAGCATTTAATACAATGTATTCACAACTATCGACATGACAGTACTGTAATGTAATTTGTCACTCGTCTGCCTGGACACAAATGGTTTGCTTAGGGGGGGAGGCAACATTAAGGGGTGAGGTGAGGAGGGGGTGGGAAGGCAAGACAACATGATCTTGAACTGGCATTTGTGGGTGAACAGAATATGGTGCAGTGAAATAACATTTAAAAATTTTGAAAATGCTTTAAGCATACAAAATTGAGTTTGTACAAGGTGCTGTGGTTGGGTGGGGGTAGTTGTAGTGTCTTGCTTTTGATTCTCAGTTTGGCAATCCAGGTTTAAGTTTCCCATTCTCCCCTGAAATCATATGAGGTGACTGTTCCAATGGTTCCTTCATAAAGGCTTTTTGGATGATTTCCATTTTGTTCCATGTCCACAAATATGGCTGCAGTAAGAATGCCTTTACTAGTATATTTTAGTTTTGAGAGATAGTAAACATCTTTGTTTGGAGTACACAAATAATTTAGGATACTTATGGTCCTATGGGGTCAGTATTACCAGGAGAGAAACACCGAGCGTGGTGGGCGAGTGGCTAAAGCTCTGGCCTCGCATTCGGGAGGACACTGGTTCGAATCCCTGTCCGGGATTCATGTTTTAGTTTGTTTCATGACACAACTAACTGAAAGTTTTATTGGTTTGACCTGATTCTGATGAATAGGTGTTGTTCTGTAAAGTTGTTTTACTTTTTTTGGTGCACAAAAACTTCATAAAAAACTCTATTTTTACTGTGTTTTCCTCCTTTGTTTATGGAATATAGAGCTTTAAAATTCCTCAGATATTTCATCATTTCATTCCTTCTAATTTCTCAGATTGATTTAGAATTTTTTCTTATGTTTTATGAATTTATTAGCATGTTTACTAAATGTTTTATTCGATTTTTCAAGGATGAAAATAACTTCGACAACACGTCTTAAAGTCCAAACAACGATCAATAGTTCAAGACTTGAAAAATGAAGTGTTACTATGAAGTTCTTGGAGTTTCAAGGGACGCCACCACTGATGAACTCAAGAAGGCTTATAGACTGTTAGCCTTGAAATATCATCCCGATAAGAACCTAAATAATGAAACTGAAGCAAAAGAACAATTTCAGCTGGTGCAACAGGCGTATGAAGTACTGCAGGATCCATTAGAAAGAAAATGGTATGACAGACATAGAGATGCTATTTTGAGAGGTGGGCATGAAGATGGTGCCGAAGAAGAAAATTTTGATGTTTTCCCATACTTCTCATCATCTTGTTTCAAAGGTTATGGTGATGATGAAAATGGATTTTATGCTGTATACAGGCATGTTTTTGAAAAAATTGCTGCTGAAGAAATGGAATTTATAGATGATAGCCAATTTAATTTTCCAAGTTTTGGTGATTCAGGTAGCAATTATGAGGATGTCGTACACCCCTTTTATGCTTATTGGGAAAGTTACTCTACTAAAAAACCATTTTCTTCAGTCTGTCCATATGACACAAGAAATGCAGCAAACAAGCGTGTTTTCCGTGCAATGGAGAAAGAGAATAAGAAAGTGCGTGATAAAGCTCGTAAAGCCAGAAATGAAGAAATTCGTCAACTTGTTTCTTTTGTTAGGAAGAGAGATAAAAGGGTGAAGGCACACGCTGATTATTTGAAGGAGAAAGCAAAAGAAAATGTGAAGAAGGCAGAAGAGAACAGAAAACTTCAGCTTAAGCAAAGACAAAAGAGTTTACAGGGCCATGAAGAAGCTGACTGGTCAAAGTTTTCCAATATTGCTGATGAGTTGCAGGCAATTGAAGCTGCACTGAAAAAAGAGTTTGGAGACACTAAAGGAAACCAAACAGAAAGTGAAACTGAGAATGAAGATGAAGAACCTCCATCCTTGTACTGTAGTGTTTGCAAGAAAATGTTCAAGTCTGAGAAGACCTTCTCCAACCATGAACTCTCAAAGAAACACAAGGAAAATGTTGAGATGCTTGAGGCAGAAGCATTACAACAAAATCTAACAATTTCAGATGATAGTGATGAGATATCTATAGATGATGATGCTACCTTTGGTGAGTATATTGACAATTACGGTAGTCTGGATCATTCCTCTGGTGATGAGATGCAATCACAGGGTGCTGTTTCATGTGCTCAACACATCGGTGGTGATGATCACATTTCTGTTAGTAATGGCCATTGTAATGACTGTGGAAAAGCGAACAAACCTTTTACTGAATTACTGAACCATGATAATGAACCAGCCTCTGTAGACAGTGATGGGCAAGATGAAGATTATGAAATAGATAACTCTGATCACATAAATAATATTTTTGTGCTGGAAAACTTAAAATCAACCAAGATCCCAAATTGTGAGGAGGAAGAAAAAGAGCCATTCCCAGCATCATTTGATCAACAGGAAGAAGACATATGTATTAGCTCAGTTGTAAATAAAGAAAGTGTGAGTTCTGTACATTCAAAAAACTCTAAGGGGGAAAGGAAGAAGCGGTCCAAGAGTGACAGTAAAAATCTGGGGAAAGTATCATCTAATCAAAAAAGAAAAGAGGGAAAGAAAGAAACTGAAAATAGTTGCCACATTTGCTTAAGTTGTAACACACAGTTCCAGTCAAAAAATAAATTGTTTCAGCATCTAAAAACTACAGGGCATGCAGTTTCTCTTCAGACACAGAATGAGAGTGTAAGAAAACCTCAAAAACTAAAAAAGAAAAAGATACAAGCATAATTTGTATATAAAATTGTAAAGTGTTATAAATGTAGATGTAAATGATTATAATGAAAGGAGAGCTTCCATAATTTCAAAGCAGTATATAACTGACACTTAGGCAGTGTTGATATGATATAGCAAGGAGGGAGCATTAATTTTAAACACTGATGAAACGAAATGTTATAGGAATTAGAAGGGTGATTAAATTTTAGCGTTTGCATTGTTGGTTATTTATTTGTTTCCCGTATGCACATTTCCATGTCATTAACACCATTAATAACAGCTACAGGATGGCATTGAGGGAGTCTATCCATTCAGTTATGTTTCCAGTAGTAGCATGGAGAGCAGACAGACCACATCTGGTCGAACAATTTTCCACAATGTGCTCAAATGTCTGCTCCAGACCTGTCACAATAGGAGTCTTGGAGCCTTTTGGCAATGTCATGGTCAACAGTGTTCTTAAACTGTGTGAATAGAATTTTGCTTTCATTTTTCCAACCCAGTATATACAACTTTCGGTATACTTTGGCTGTGGCCTTAACTGCTTTGATGAATTTCTAATAGTTTTCAGGTGTAGCAGGTAGGGCACCAACAAGATTGTCCAAGATGTTTTGGTACATCTCCTAATTGGCCTTAAGAAAATTCCAGCGTGGTATAGGTACCGCATTGTTGGCAGCGACAAACAAGCCATAACACATAAGAATCAAGCAATGTTGGCTGCATGGGAAGCCATGTAGCACAACTCTATGCACTGTCTCCAGTGAGCTTGATAATGTCTGTTTGGACACAAGAAATGAGTCAGGGGTGAACTCCGTGCCACAGGCTGCCGATCTAAAGTTGCATTTTCCCTTGGCATTGCACATCATTTTGTTCTGTACATTGACAGAGCTTGCAGCCATTTTCTTCTTTTGCTGCATATCCCTTAGTCAGTATTGTGGCTACTAAAGTCTCCAACATAAGAGTGCCAGGTATGGCACTGAAGATGGTCCAGAGGATGGCCAGTGTTTGCTGGGAGGTTTATAGACATTAGCCACTTTCACATTGTTTACTTGAACCACCAGTGTCATGATGTTATCCATGTTCTCCTTAGATACCAGTATTACTTCTGCTAGATAAGTGGGCACTTGTTGCAACACCATACTTAAGTTGGTTGATGCTTGCCACTAAGGCATAACCTGGAATTTTCGCTCTGTATATGTTTCTTCAATGCATCCATACCAGCTGTATGCTCCAGCAGGATCTTTGATAGCACATCATATTTTTCTCTAGATATTCCCCCAACATTTAACTGTAAGATTTGGAAATCACTGCCTAGGCCTTTAAAAAAAACGTTCTTTCTTGGTGTCACTAACAATTCTCTCATCCTCTTCCGTTTTTTTACATTCAGTATTACACCTTCTGCAAGAGTTAGCCTGAGTGTTTGTTACAGTTTCCTGGCAGTTTAAATTATTATACTTTCTTTGCTGGCATAGGCATACACATTTGAACTTTCACATGTCCCCTGCATTATTGGTAAGCAAAGTTACTGAATATTTTGTAATAATGGAGAAAAAATAAATTATATTTAAAATAGTACAGTTTAGGATCATAAAATCTGTAAATACAGGGAAGAAAAAATATGAAATTTTTGCATGCATCTGCTTTGTTAGTGAAGAACAAGCAGTTTCGATTTCTTTCTGCCTTTTCTGTTTGTGTATCATGTTTCTTTGCTATCCTATTACTGGTTACGGTAATAAATTTTCATCTTGTGTTGTTGATAGAAAAATTTTTTATTTATGTTTGTGACTTCAGTAGGAATGGAAGTTGATATCTGGTATCAAAGGCCTGTTTTTAAGTTGGGTCCATTTCTGTTATGATAATTGTTTTCAATGGTGATTCCTCTTGCTTCTGAATAAAAATTATGTCTGCAAACACTTATTCTGATGGCAAATTGTTAAGTAGTGAAGCTAAAGTAGAAAGGACACTGCTATTTCTGTGGCAACATTCGTGGTAAGATGTTGTAATGGAAGTTCCCCCCCCCCCTCTATTTGTGCTTTACACACTTTCTCTTACAGAAAAAGAAACTTGGTACATTTGTTTGTTAGTTTTCTCAACTCAAGAACATGTTGTGTGTCAAGGGCCAATTATTGTGATATATGGTAGTTGAACAGATGGAAGGAGTGGGACAGCTTCAATAAAAGGGGGAAATAGTACAGGTGGATAACTAGTTGAAGATAATATACCCAAACTTACTGTTAACAGAAAGATGTCACAGAAAAAGAAGCTGACTGTCGGATTTAATGTGAAAATACATAAACAACATTAAACAAAAAATGAACAGTCTTTTATAGAAATGTAACTAAAACGCCATCACCATTCGTGGTGATGGTTCATGTTGAGTGAAAGAATAAATGGAGGGAGGGGATGGATTTGGAAGAAAGGCATTGGGAAAAGAGGAAAATTTAAATTCAGAAGTGGAAAACGCCTGGTGGCCAGTTCCAACCTTCTGAATTCAGAGTGGCTGCTGCTGTTTGGGAGGATCGTGATATCACAGGCGGCAAAGCATGAAATAAAATGATTGGTACCATGAAATGTGGCATGAGTCAATTATAGTTGTTCTGGATTCTGTGGCAATTCATTTTTATTGACAGTTGGTCAGACCTATGTTGGAAACTGTGCAGTAGTTGTATGTTAATTGCTAATCAAATCATAGGATCACCTTCATTTCCTTCAAGCCTGCTCTGAAATTAGATCCCTCCTCCCAAAATGCTTCTTGCCTCTCCCAAAAGATGCTTCATTAGACAAACTCATAATCCACAAAACACTTTTATCCTCATCGTTCTAGACTATAGATTCCCATTCTTGGGGGTGCAAGGTAGCTTTGCTACCTGTGTGGACGATATTCTAGCTTTACATTGTCGGATGTACTGTCTCCTTCACCTCCTATTAGAGTTGAAAACATTTATTCTAACATCACATATGTATTATTATTATTATTTTGGGATGGAAGACATTTGTGGTAAGACACTTTTGGAACCTCTGCACCAGACATACCTATGACTCTTAAGCACACAACAAACACATCCCATAAGATGTGCAAATGCATATTTTGGTTCCACGATGTTCACCAACCCCATCACCAAGGAAATCTTTCCCATCATAGGACATGCCACATTTGAAACCTCCCAAGTAATATACCATTTAACCTGCAACTGCTGTCCAGCTTCCTACACTGGTCTGACCATCTATCAATAAGAATGGATAGCTCAGACAAACTGTATTATCTCAGATAGCCACAGACATACAATATTAATCCAGAATCCATACCACGCAGTATCAGCTCGTGCTACCTGTCATCATACAAGTAATTTTAATTCATATTTCACTGTCAATGCTATCAGAGTTCTCATAAGCATCAGTGGCTCCTCTAAAAGTGGGAACTGGCCTATCAAAACAAACTCCAGTTCTTAACTTAAGATAGTACATTGTGACCCCTTCAAATTTTCCTCCTTTCTAAACTCCACCCAGTACTATCTCTACCTAACTTGAACCACCGCTCCACAGAGGTGATTATTTCTGAATTACTGTTTGTTTTTATTTCTTTATTTAATTATATTTGCTATCAGTTTGTTTTTTCCACCTGTGATACATTTGTAGTATTTTTATTAAAAGCTTTGGTACCCCCACTCCCTATCCCCTTTCCTCCATTTTTAATATACCTCCACCGTGTGCTCTAGCGCCACAATTCATGGCAGTTGTCCTGTAGTACCCACCTTGTACTTGCCACTTTCTACTGCTGAGGAATGGTTGTTGCAATTTTTTGGTGTGTTCTTGTCCTTTTTATGCATTGAGAGCAGTCGTCTGTGGTAAGTGATGGTTCATTCCCCAGGTTTTCTGGCCTACTGCTTTTGTTTTCTTTTTGTGTTGGTTTTTATGTTAATTCTGTTTTTGGGTACTGGCGATGCAACCAGATACCTACCACTTGTTTCATCAGTGTTTAAACTTGAGTATGTTGTGCTGTTAAATTACTGTAAGTTAGTTATGTGCTGTTTTGACAAACCAAAGCTGGCTGATTTACCAAATGAAATAATTCAGTCATTTTCATAACAGAATTAAGATTCAGCTCTTGTCATTAAATCATTTTTTTCTCCCCTTGATCCATTTTACATTGTTCAAAAAATTGTATTTCATTGTATTTTGTGTATATTACTTGATGTTAGCAGCTTACAGGTGGCAGAGACGAGGTTTCTGAGAGGGATAGAGAACGTCATACGAAAGGTAAAACCAGAAATGAAATCATCAAGGAGAGATTATACGTTGAAGCCTTTGCAGAGGTTAATAAAGAAAAGACTGCATTGGCTGGGGCATGTTATGAGGATGAGGGGGGCAGACTGCCGAAGTTATCACTCTTGAGCAGTGGGAATGGAAGGACACCAATTTGAAGACTGTGAGCAAGATGGATGGACCAAGTGAAGAGAGATGTAGTGGTGAAGGGACTTATCAGGAAACAAGTGGCGGAGGAAAAATCTTCGAATGACCACTAGACATGGAAGAGGATGTGCTGAATGACGTGTGATAGCGGGAACATCGAATGATGATGTTGACTTACACAATGAATATTGATGATATTAATTTTTATTCATTTCACCATATTTTGCTGAAATTTTGTTTGTGTATTATCATGTAATAATTAGTTGAGTTCATTTATTGCTGTCTTAATGATTGTTTCAAATGATATCTATTTAAAATGAATGATTGTGTGTTTTTGTATTTATTTTTTGGAAATCTTAATGTGTACTTAATTTTATTAACTGGATCATTTAATAAAACCTTTGGTACCTTTTTATCATTTTTTTTTTGTTAATGGATTGAGTGATGGATTTTCCTTCTGTTACAGTATGCTGTTAATTACAATAATCTATTTTGCTTATTTAGCAATTTTATAGTCTTGTGAAAGGTAAGTATTTGTGGGAATGAAGAAATATTGATTGTTTTGTTAATCCTCATCAGTGTCAGTACATGACAAATGGAAGAAATGTTCACAAATGGGCAAATGGTACAATTTGTTCCATAGTATTAAATTTATCAATCTTGAGAGGTGGAATTTACACTTTATTGACAAGAAAACTGACATGTCTTAATGTTTCAATACTTGCTTTATTGAATTGCAGGGATACAAATATATATTAATGTAATGATTACTAATTTTATCGTGATAAAAGGATTTTGTGTTTCTTTAAATTTGCATACATTGGTATCCTTAAGTTGTACAAGTTCATAGTATAGCACAGTGTGAGGTTATCGTGCCTAACATCCAGTGCCATTGTGCCACAGCCAGATGACTATGTTAATTTTTTTCCTGAAATAGGAACATTGTTGAATTCAGGAATAGCACTGTCAGACTTCATTTAAGGGTTTCACCAAGTTTTACATCGTAAATAGCATTTGTTCTGAATGACACCATTATTTTATTATTATTACAATCGGAAAATGTTCCAAAACAGGTGTCATACCATTCTGATTTCTCTCTCTGTTAAATAACATTTCTTTTATAATGTAGTCCATCTTCATAATACTTCATGCACTGTATATCACCTGATAATCAATAACTGACTTCAGTGTTCAAATCTTGGTTCTTTAAAAGTGTAGTTAATCTTTGATCTGGAGTCTCTAAAACTAAATAAACCAATGCCACTTCATTATACTGCCTTCTTAATAAAAATCTATATCTCAAACACAACAATTACCTTTATCTCTATCTCTCAAGCAAAAATAAACCAGAGAAAACCTCAAATTATTGAGTACTGCCTTCTTAAACCCAGCTCGATCTCTCGAACATCATTACATGTCTGGTTAATATTGTAAAATGGCAGAAGAAAATTACAATAAAATATTTAAACCAGAGGGTGGGTATTCTTACTGCTTAATAACATTCTTGTTTTACTGTTACTCAGTGTCCCATATTCTTTTGCCACCTACTTCCTCAGAAAATTTGGTAATACCCACGATAGGAATGCTGAAAGTTTAGTTTCTTCAGAAAATCTGCAAAACACACTCCTGGTGATAACTTAGTTTACTTAGTGTGGGTCATGCAGAATGTAGTAACCAAGCAAAAATTTAAAGTAAAGATTTTTAAAAGAAACTTTTTATTTTACGTAAACATAACTTACACTTACACAGTGCATTAATTAATGTAATGAATTTTTGTATGCCTGCCTCATAGTTCCTCCATCACCTGTTCAATTCCTTACTGATTTTTTACAGTGATATGCCAATTGTTCTTTATGAATTTGACTACTGAATTTAGCAAGTCTTCTCTAATTAACCACCGGTGTCCTGTTCACTCATCATGATGGACTGTCTTCTTCCAGAGTTAAAATTTTGACTTTATTGCCAAACAGATGATTCTTTTGTTGCATTGCTTGCATAAATCTCTTTGATTTGATGATGAATATCACATGAATGTACGTTTCTTGCATTAAGAAATCTCACTTTGCAGTTGGCATTATTTTCAGCTTTTTTTAAAAACATTTTAAATAGTCACAGAAACAAGAGAAGAATTAATGGCAGAACATAGCGTTGCACACAGTAAGGAGACTGTTGACTGACACTAGTTGACCAGCTACTTGCGAGTGCCAGTGCTGTACACGTTGCAAAACGTACTACATTCCAGACAGACCTCTTTTTTTTGTTTTAGCTTTCTCTTGAAAACTGATTGTTTTGTTGCAAATGAAAGTGCTCATTCATACCTTGATGCATTGTTTACATGTTCTGTATGAAAATAAAGCCTTGTGCAGCACGAGATCTAGGTAAGAATTTTCCAACAAACATATCAATCTGTTGGATAGTAAAACAAAGATATATTATTAAAGGGATATTTGGCAATATAATTGTAAGGACGGAAAATGACTCATCACTCACCGAAGTTGACGGCAGCGACGAGAGGAGAACATATATAAACACACAAATAAACTCAATATTTCGGTTAAACCTTAATCATGATGGGGAAAATGAGTCATGAGGCTCGGGAGGTGTGCACATGCCGAGGGTTGCTACTTGACTAGGTGGATTATCAATATGGCGGTGGGACTGAGATATTGTATATAAATACGTAAAGGGATATTTGACCATTTAATCACAAATTTACCTTCAAATATACTGAGTAATATTTGTTTTGTTTTTTTTGTGAAAATTCCAAACACTGCATCAACACTTTGTGTTTTCATTATAAAGTTACCTTTTCTTCAGAGAACAGGTTACTGACATTTCTTACCTTTTAGGAGGGGATTACAGTAATACCCCGCTTTACGCGACCCCGTTATGTGCAGTTTCACTTTAGCGCGAATTTCAAATTTCGCGTTAAAATGCCTCGTATTACGCGAATTGCTTACTTAAGAATATATATGTACATAATGTAGTCATTGGCTTCTCTTTGGTAGCGGCAATTACCGCTTTCTCTGACCGTTCTGATCGAAGAATTGGGGATTCCCCGTCCTACGACTTTGTTCTAAGGGGATTCCCTCGTTTATTTCGTTTGTTCCATACGTTTATCTCGGCTGACAGTCGTGTTTTAACGTTTGGTGGAGACACATAATTTAACGCTATGATGAAAATGCCGCCTATGAAGAAAAAAAGAGCGTAAAAGTGTAACTTTGGAATTGAAGATGATGGTGATAAGAAGAATCGAAAATGGAGGCAAAGCAACGATTGTTGGCAGAGATTTTGGTCTGTCAGAATGGACTGTGAGAACGATTTTTAAAAATCGGGAAAAAAATAAACTTTCCAGTCAAAGTTCATCACCTATAAGTGCAACAAAACTTTCTCGTTCGAGTTCTTCTATCCTAGAAAGAATGGAGAAGTTGCTAGCAGTCTGGATCGAAGATTTAAATAAAAAGAACACGCCACTGAGTCAAGATCTCATATGCATAAAAGCAAAATCTTTGTATGAGATGTTAAAGACAGAAGAAGGTGAAGGGAGTTCCACTCTGACTTTTGCTGCCAGCAGAGGCTGGTTTCATCGGTTCAAGCAGTGTTCCAATCTTCACAATATCCAGATAACAGGTGAGGCCGCCAGCGCGGACACTCAAGCTGCAGCTGAGTTTCCAGACAAGTTTAAAGATTTCGTGGCACGCGAAAAAATTCCTGCTTGTCTCATCTTCAATGTTGACGAGACTGGGCTTTACTGGAAAAAAAAATGCCATCTCGAACATTCATATCTAAAGAAGAACGTCAAGCCAGCGGTTTCAAAGCTGCGAAAGATCGACTAACACTTCTGCTGGGTGGTAATGCCACTGGTGATTTCACACTGAAACCTTTACTTGTTTACCATTCAGAAACACCCCGTGCAATGCGAGGCACAGACAAGCCTACCAGTCATGTGGCGGTCCAACAGAAAGGCGTGGGTTACACGGGAAGTTTTTCAAGATTGGTATTCTAATAGTTTTTGCCCATCAGTCAAATCCTACTGTGACAGAAATGGGCTTGAACGTAAAGTGATATTACTCTTAGACAATGCCCCATGACATTCAACCTCACTTGATATGCTGATAGACTTAAAAGTGTACATGAAGTTCCTTCCACCAAACACTATGTCAATATTACAACCTATGGACCAGGGAGCAATAGCAAACTTCAAAGCTTATTACCATCGCCGCACTTTTAGCCAACTAATTCATGGAACGGACGGGGAAGGAAGACAGTCTATGGGAGAGTGGTGGAAGTCATACAACATCATGAAGGCTATTCGCAATATAGACGAGTCTTGGAATGTAGTTAAAAAGAGTTGTATGAACAGGTTATGACATAATCTTTGGTCAGATTTAGTGGAAGCACCTAGAAGAATTTTCCAAATGCACAAACAAGTGCTTGAAGACATTGCTGCAATGATTGAGGGGTCTGAACTTGAAGATGTCGTGGTAGAAGATCTTGAAGAACTTGTAGCAACTCACAACGAACCTCTCAGCAATGAAGATCTGACCAAGTTACAGAATAATGCCATAAACGATGAGGAAGAACAAGTAGAAGAGAGAGTTTTATCTTCAAGCGGGATACAAAATGCTCTTTCAAAAATTTATTCAGGTTTGGACATATTGCAGAGCATATATAGTGATGATGACCATGTGTCAAACAATTAAAAACAGCGTTGGGTGTTATGGATGTATTTTACAAGAACGTAAAAGAAACGCTACCCAAAAGAGAATAGATGTATTTTTCTGTAAAAATAATATATGTAATACTGCAAAAAGTGTTTTTAGAATTAAAGTGATCGATTCAAATGATTTGTATTTTTTTGCATTAACTTTTGACCGTGTTTAATCTTAACCCCAATATACGCGAATTTCACTTAACGCGATTTTTTGCGGAACGTATCCCTCGTGTAAAGCGGGGTATTACTGTATATGGCAAAAGTGGTTTTCTGCTACAATTTTTTTGTCTTTATTTTAATTGAAATTAACAAGTATTTTTGCATTGGGTATGCACTGTAGTCGCTATCATTACCATCAACAAATTTAATTGGGGGATACAGCAGCAGTAGATATGAAGGTGAGTTGTCCATTTTGTGATGATAATATGTATATGCATCAGATTTTGGTGTATTATAGTTTTTTGCTGCTCATTGCAGCATTTTTACTAGCTTTGTGAGTGAAACTATCTTTATAGATCATACTGCATTTCCCCTTTAATAAAGTTGCAGTAACCCACTTAGCCTACAACAGAGGAATAAAACGGTGGAGAGTTGTAACACTGAGATGGCCAAATTGCCCCTCCCCCTCCCCCCGTTAATTCAATCCTTCAGCCATGTTCTTCTGTAAAAATGAAATACTTTTCTGCTTGATTAATTTTTGTTCCATCTCATTGTTAAAGCTAATCATGAAATACTTCTATTGACATTTCAATCCTTCCCCTTATTCAGTACTGCACTTGTGTATTATAGGCTTATTGAACCAATAAAGTGCAATTAGGGGTACGGTATTAAATACTAGAAATGAGATGGTAACAGGTTTATTAGAATCAGATAGCAGTGAAGTGAATGGAAACTAGATATTTTTGAACATCTGCCCTTCATCATGCAGTGACAAATAACCAACACTATGCTGGTTTTATTTACTAATTGGTTGGGTGTGGTTTGCTATAGTAAAGCATATGGACAAGTGAAACTCTTACGGTACAAGGAAGTTGGTAAGGAATGTTCCAGATAATTAGGTACTAATTTATTGATGGCATAAATGTATAGCATATTTAAAGCTATGTAGTTGTGTGGTATGTTCCTTTATAAAAATAGTGGAGCAAGGGTGAAAAACGGGTTTGATCAGTGCGTGACTTCTGGACAAGAAGACTCTCACAAATACTGTATACGTGTATAATAAAGATTGCCATTTCTGTTTGTTTATTTAACAAACCAATGAAATAAATCCATGGAGTTGGCAGTCATTTAGTATATAATATATGTAATTTAATATCTGTAATTGAGGCAAATAGTCCAAAACGTCCAGTTATTAAAATATGTGTAGATCATGGCAGAGTTTAAACTCTGAACTACTGTCAAGGATGTTCCAGTCATTAAGCCCATCATAACATTACTACCCTATTATGTGAAGAATTATTTTAAATCATCATACCAGAGCTTAAGATAAATTAACAAAAAATGGAACTAAAGCACTGTAGAAATGGTTGTCTGTTACTAAATATAGTGCTTTCTAATGAGATACATGAACTTATATTTTGTAGGTATTTAAATGATAACAATATGGGTATATCATTTTGCTTTTACTTTGTAATCTTGTTACTCTTCTTTTCTTCCTTACATCTGAATTTTTTTGAACCATTGGGAAAAAGTGCTTCAGTGGCTAAGTAAACATATGTTTTTAATGATGCTTGCTTTTACAACTAATGAACAGAATAATAGGTGTTTAATTATTGGTTTGAGTGGAAAATGTTTCAAAGGAATGGCGATACCCTTGAGTTTTCAGACCCTTTAAGAGATTGGAAAATGGGACTGCATTTTATCAGTCAAGGCATTGCTGCCAAAATTCTAGAAAGGTTATGCTTGTGTACCACTTTTTGTGAATTAAAATAAGAAAGGCTGCTATAATGGTTTTGGAGAGTGATAAGTAGAGACCAGATTATATGCAACTCAAAAAGCTAGAAATATACATGCAAATATGCATGAAAAGTGTCCACAATATGCAACATAAAAATAGTAATTTTTAAAAATTTTATTTGGAAATCAGCATACAATTGGTAAGTAGTTGAATAACATTTATAAATTCGATAGTTAACAAATAATTAATTTTTTTTCTTTTGTAAGCATAAACGATTGGGTATTGTTCCAAATATTCAATAATAACTGTTTCTACAATCTCTCAAAATATTTTTGTAAGTGGGTATGGACCGTTCCACATTCACTGATGTAACTGGGCAGTATTTGAAATTGGATGCTGTGTTAGCAGTCATTGTTTCTGGGAAAAAGTTCACCCGTCCCATTACTAAAACAGTTTGACACAGAGGTTCAAAACCTGGGATATTGTTCAAAATATTTTCAAACTTTAAGTTTGCACAGGAATACATCTGGCAATGCATATTTTATTCATTAACTGAATAGATTGTCTTACCTTGAGTTTCAAGCTTTTTAATACTTGCAGGTATGTGGGAAAAATGAATTCTAATCACAGCTATGGCTTTAATACTAGAATTATTAAATGCTTCCTTGTACTGACAAACTGTCATTGCCTCTCCATTATCGAAGTCGTTTACTACTCCTTTAATGACCTCGAAATGTTCATTCCAAACAGTACAGCTTCAATCCACGTCACCCATCAAGTTACCACTGGTTCCAGAGGTAAAGACACATTTAGCATTCTTTTTTTTATAGAATGTTCTCTAAGAAACTTTTTTTGTTGTTGATAAAATCAGTTTATTTACATTCCCAAACGTGGGTTGTAGTTCTTCAGCAAGTCGTCGTAGACCAAGAGCTGTGCTGCTAGTATGTTTTGCTGGCTACAACGTAAGATTTTATTTGTTAACTTCGTTCACTACGGAAAAATATTTTAATATAGTGAAAATGTGCATCATCACTAGGTTTTAGGTAAATGCAATAACCGGTGAAAATGGGCTTAATAGGCAAATGCATATAATCCGGTCTCTAGTGATAAGATAGCAGAAAAAAACAAGAATATCTAACAGAAATGCAAAAATACTGGGTAACATAGCCAGTTTGGTGTCAGAGCAAGCAATCATCATCCACCATATCAGAACATGGAAGCAGTAAAAAAAATTATATATTAATAAAAGGACAAAGGTCTTAACAATAAATTATAGTAATCCAACCTGAGGTATGCATTACTGAATATGAAATGGTTTAAATATCTTGTAGTATGAGGCATAATGTTATTACTTTTAGGTCGTGCAAATTAAAGATGTAATGTCCAGGTGGCGCTGTATTCTAGTGTGAATTGCCTATGTGCCTCAGCCTCCTCCTAGGGCAGAACTGTGCATCGGTGTATTCCACATGCTATTCATACTGGAACAGAGTTTCACCAAGACAGTATGGTAACTCATTATTCCAGTTGTGAAAGCCTGCGACTGCAAATGAAGTATGTGTTTCTAATATATTTTGGCAATAAGATTTCTTTTTCCTTGTAGACAAGTTCTTCAACCTTGCGATATTTTCTGCATCCATTTCAGAAGAACAATTAAAATGGCAGGTAACTTTATTTAACAGGAGGTAATCTTGTTATCTCCATACTAGGGTTGTTGCGGATGTCATCTTTGCGGAAGCGGATATTCAGTGCTTGACATTTGCGGATGTGGAAAAATAAATTTATAATTATTTCGATTTTAATATTTCATCAAAAATGAATTTAAAATCAATCTTTTTTCATAAGTAAATTTTATTTCCATATAATACTACCATATTGATTTATTTTTGCCTCATCTTTCAACAACAAAAAATGTGGGATGGTTTTACAAGTTAATTAAATTATTTAGATAATTACCCGCATGTCTAAAAACCAGTCTTCATCATATGAACTTTGCGGAGTTCGTGGCTAGACTAATTCAAGCGCATCTCCGCACTTGCTTTTTTTTTTTTTTTGTCTTATAGCTATACACCTCGTCGATGTCGAAGTCATTAGAGGCGAGAAAAGATAGCTTCCAGGAACTGGAAAGAATTTGGCCATGGTCTTTTAATGGAAGCATTTTCTTGGAGTGATTTGTGGTACCCATGGAAAACCCCAATCTGGATTCCTGGACAGGGATTTGAACCGGCGTTCTCCCGAATGTGAGGTCAGACCATTATCGCCTACCCGCCTCGCTCAGTCCCGTGCTCACCACCCACCTTCCCACCGCTCTAGTGGCGCATTCACAGTACAACTTGTAGGACCTACGAGATCCGATTTTCGATAAAAGAACTCTTGATCGTCTGTGAAAGCGGTTACAGGAATACATGTAGGAGGTGTTGGATGTTGTTGGACCCCCAGGCAACCAAAAAGGGCCCTTGCTGTCCAACAAGCTATAGATATTGTAGGAAGTAAACATTGGAGAAAACATCCTACGAGTGTGCAACAAGGACACAATGGTGTGCCGCGAGAAAGTATGAGTGGAATGGATTGCTTGGAACATCTTTAGTAGCGTGAATGGTTGAGCGTGTCCTACGGTTGTTCTACACTGATGTCCTATAAGTTGGACCTTCAATAGGCCACTTTAAGGTTAAGCTACACTAGACTGCAATGAGCCCACACCATCACTGCACCGACACTCGGACGAGTGTCGGCACGCCCCCCCCCCCCCCCCCTTGCATCCACACTGGTCCCTAGCTCGTCCGTGTGACGGATGGGTTCCTACTCTGTCTTCAGTCTCCTTTAACATAAACACTTCGTTGTACATGGAATTAATGTTAAAAATTTACCTTAAAAGTGATTTGGGGATCGCAGCTAGGGTTACCACCCGTAATTTATTCTAGAGTACTATACTTTATTTTGCGTAGGCGTACTTTATATTCTACGAAAGTAATAAAGTTCGTTAAAATACTTTTTTGCCTGTCTTTTGTTATCACCTCACTGTTCAATCTCTTATGCACAAAATAGTATCCCAACGCAGTTTTGACAAATGATAATCACTTTACTGGATTGAAAGAGTCTCGTGTATATCAACATAGTCACAATGAAATGTCAAGCGTCACTCACGTAACATATAAAATGTTTGTTTTGTTTGAGGTTACTTTCAATTCACTCCATATTTTTTAACAAGAAATAATAAGATTATTAAACATTTTAATTTAAATACATACTGCAAAAATTCTGTAAAATAATAATAATTTCACATCTTAGCATTAACAAATCATTGCTATGTCATAGGTGACTGTTAATTTAAAGACCCATGAAAATTACAGCTGAAACGGACTTTCAGTGCCCTAATCGTACGCCGTATCCCGAGTCAAGAGACAAATCTAGATGTAATGACAAATATTCAAGCATAGTAAAATCGACATACTTTTATTCTATGTAATTTATTTTTGTTATTCCAAAACACAAATGTACTTTTATATGGATGAATACATATTTTTCAGTACTTCTAAATTCAGATGCTTGCGGCATGTGATTCGGGTATGCAAGATCCCCAGTTCAAAATCTGGGTCTCGGTTGCAATTTTTACAGGCCTTAAAATCAACCATCTCTGGCAAAGCTTTGATTTCTTAATGTGAACATGCAAGGACTCAACCTACATCTGATGAACCTAAGGTTGGGCTCAATTAAAAGGACACTTTTTCTAAAGCAATCAATAATGCTGAAACAACATTTAGTTCTAAAGGACCAGAAATTGCTGAACTCTTTGTATATGCTTCACCATATTGAGGAGCCCAACACTGGCCCACACCAACAAAATAAAACCAAACTAATGACGGCCGACACACGGTGCGGTGTCGTTTGAACTCACTTCAATCGACTGAGCGACAAAAATAAGAAAAGTGTCGGTTAGTGACAGTGCTGGTCTATTGTGGCCCGACCTTTGCTTTATATGCTAGTTCAAACTTGTAAATTCGTCACTTAGGTAATAACACCATTTAATTCATTGTTACTTTTATTTCAAGATCATCAGAAAACAACCACTTGTTTTGTTAACTAAGCAATGATGGGCACAATCTCAAATAAAGAGAAAAGAACAATATATATTACAATGTAAACAAACCTCCGCATTAAAAATTGTGGATGCGAAAGCGTATGTAGGATTTCACATGAAAGTTGCAGATGCGGATATCCGTTACATCCCTACTCCATACATGCCTTAGTGAACAGTGTAGGAAATGACAACTGGTGTGGGTAGTTTGGCATGGTAGCCTCAATCATCAGGAACGGAGACGTTTGCTGTGTATTAACTGCAATGTAGTCTTCACGGTTGTGCCGCCGGATTGTGTTTTCACAACTGGCGGTACACCCGTGAAGACTTCATTACTCAAAATCCAAATTTGTATAAAAATCTGAATCTTGTGTTGTGAAAAAATGTGAAGGAGTTTATGAGGTAAACGATTCAGTAGTGTACAATATCATGGTCTTCACATTGCTTGAAATTATCCAATGTTAAAATGCTCTTGATGTATGGTGGCCAGGATATGGATTCTACAACTGTAAAAACCAATGTAGATAGAGTGGACCTTGGTCTTCTGGCATTTGGGACAGCACTGGTTCAAATCCCTAAATGACCATACAGATTTCAGTTTTAGACGATGTCCTGAAAACGCTCTAGACTAACGCTTTAGAAAACTTTAGCCAAAGTCCTTCCCATTCCTTGTCCTCCAACCTCTCCCAGCTGTAATGACGTTGATGAACAGTGAAGATCGAAGGAAAAAAATTTAACGTCTTCCATATCCTCATTAATGTTTACAGCTTAAAATGCATATCCATCGTAAAATACTTTGTTTAATAAGTGTAGAAATAAGTTTTCTTCAGAAACATTATTTCTTCTAACAAAATTGGAAGTTTTGAATCTGACTATAAAATGTGCAGAAACTGAGGAGTGTGACTGTGCTTCTGGTAACAATTTCTAATAAGCAAGCTTCCCTAATCTTTAAGTGTGAGAAGCACAGGGAGTAAGTAGTTAAGTGCAAACTCCACAAATTGCTAAATCATGGCAAAGGCATTGCTACACTTGAAAACTAAGGAACTCGTGGGAATCTGAAAATGTGGTAAAAATTAGATTACACAATGGTTAAATGGCTGAATACAGAAGACTGCTACCACAATATTGACTTTTAACAGGTCTGTTATATACAAGATACAATGCTGTTTTCACTATCAAAAGTTCAGTCGTAGGACTGCTCCTTGCAGAGGCAACCGTCTTGTGCAAAATATGGTTTTGATGCTCATTAGGTAGGTAGTGACTGCACATTCCCATAGGTATGCATTGAGCCCTCAGTTTCGTATCCCACCTATAGCAGTGGATTCTGAGTGTATAAGGACTAATGTAAGAAATGGGACATCAAAACTACCAAGAGAGTATTCTACAGCTAAACCAAGAAAATAATAATAATAAAAGTTAGGCCCTGCCTATTTTTGATTCCATCATTGTACAGGTCTACATACGTGAGTATTATTGTAACATGCTTGTAACTGTGGGGGTAAAGACTACTATTTCTGACATAGTGTTTACAACATGTAAGATAACTGACACATAATATAACTCCCAATCCAGCCACTGCTTTAGTTATTAGTCCTAATAAAAGTCCAAATGCCAACATCTATAATGGTAGGGGGAGGGGGGATGTCTCCAATAGAAGTATTAAAACTAAAACCAAACTAAACTTTTCCAAGTTCGTTAAATAACCTCAATACTATCCCAAACCATCTCATGGCTGGGAAAATAGGGGAAAATGCCAGATTTGAGATTTCTATAGAGTTTGGAGTTGAAGATTGTTTATTTTCTGTAGTTAGATGAACTCATTCCACAATAGAGATGGTCTGTAGACCCATTGCGGCAACAGGGATGAGTGAAATGAAATACAGTATGGCTTCTATTCTCCAGTGTAATGTTAATTTTTTTTAGGCTCATGTGAGGAAGTACGCTAGTAGAATCTAATCCAATGTGCCCGTCTTCAGGAGGTACATCTTAAACCTGCACACCATCCATTGCTGAGAGTATTCAACGTATATAGGGAGGACAGTACAAAGGGTAGAGTGGCAGATATTTTAAAACACAGCTCTCTGAACTTGTTCCTCATAGTTGCAAGCTGTAGGTTTAGAGAATATTTCTGATCAATTTAACTGGTCATAAATTAAATTTATATATCAGATGTCAAATACATAAGTAACCAAAGGTGCATCTTTCAATACAAAAACCCATTGTAAATAGTGTATATATTGCTCTTCTGGCATTTGAGAAAACACTAGTTCAAATCCTTGTATGGCCATACAGATTTCTATTTTCGAAATCACTCTAGGCCGGTGGTTCCCACTGGTGGGTCGCGGCGTATGTTTTGGTGGGTCGCCACAAAAATATATCTTTTATTTCATCTATTTAAAAATATATAACACGATATCTTACAGGTTCAATAATCATGAAAGCTTTTAGCTTGAATTAAAACTGTGAGAAAAAAAAGTTTTCTTAAACAGTCAGCCAGTCTTACGCAATAACTTCGTTATGAGATATAGCAGTGGCAGCAATCGCGCAATCGTTATGACAACTCGTGAACACCACTTCTCCCGCCCCGCTCTAGAGTGGAGATGCGCACGCAAACCACCTGCAACTTTACTTCTCTTATTGTGATTTTCTTGTTTATTCTTGAAACCAAAGTGTTTGATCGAAACACTCTTTCTCTGCTTGTGAGAGTGAGTTATTGTTTGTGTTTTGTTTTGATTGAGAATAGATTTAATGTGATTAATCGTGGAAGTTCAGCAGTCAACTTGATGAGGTGATGGTCTTTGCAGCCGCCTCCCGGTGTATAATATGTTTGTTGTTTTACGTATTATCAATTCTTGTTTTCGTTGATAGTATATCTTTTGTACGAAAGTTTGCATTTTCGTAGAATAAGATAGTCGATAGCGTATCTAGGTCATACAACAGTTCCCATTCTGATATTAGATAAACTCTTATATTAGGTGAGTCGCGAAATTTTTTTTTACTTAAAAGTGGGCTGTGTACTAATAAAGGTTGGGAACCACTGCTCTAGGCTAATGGTCAGGAAACGTATTCAACCATTTCTCCTGCAAGGAGATTTTAACACTCTTAATGTGTTAAGGTTGCTTATATCTGATTACCCCACACAAGAAACTGGTGTTTTCAGAATCATGTTACCCCTAATTATATTTAATTTCATATTCACTATTTCTTGCTTGTCATGTAGCTTTCTAGATTCTGAGAGGCAACTCAGCAAACTTAAAATGTGGTTCTTAGATGCTGGATTTTTATTCTTTGTTAAAAAAAAAAATATATATATTGTTTAATGCAAATGCATACATCCTGGTCCTCATTACTGATAGATACTCAGCTGGTTGCCATATAGTCATTTTACTGCCAGCATGTAAAACTAAAAATAATTTAAAGTATATTTGTGATAGGAAGTAGGGAGAAAACATATCTTGCCCACTTCAGTTCTATAGAATATATTTATGGTCTAAGGTTGATAATGGCTGTCTTTTGTATGATTCACCATGGAATAGTTATGTCAGGATGGTGGACAGTATCCACCTTACAAGTTCCCTTGGTTATGACTGTGTTTTGTTTGGTTCAGTACTGGGTAGTAGCATCATGATGCTGGACTGTTTGCAATGCAGGCTTAGGCTGGACACGATACATAATGTAAAAATCCCATACTCGATCAATGGGCTGAAGCTGGTGAAATTCCTCATTATCATGAAGCAGAATTTCCTCATGGTATGGCAGTCAGCCCACATTTCAATAATAGCTGCCAGTTAAGCTTATACCATAATCGTGAGGGCATGGTTTTTAAATATACACACTAATGTCATCAGACATGATGAGGTGAAATTTGATGTATGTTGCTGCAATATTTGTATGAAATTAGTTTATATTTTAAAATGGCATCATTTTCATATTTCTTATAAATAACAGAGGGTAAAGGTAGGCTGACATATTCAGATGCTCTGCTGTGCTTGCTCAAATGACATTCTGTACAGCTAGCAAGGGAGCACATGTATCAGCTTTACTGCAGAAATTTTCTATAGAAAGTTACAATTTCTACAAATTCCTTAGTCATAATTTGTTGTGATTTCATCAGCTAGATGGAAAAATTTATTCAGCTGATCATCTCATCCAGACTCATTTACACAATGAAATTATTGTATAAATATTGAATTAATTACCTTTTCCAATGCTTTACATTTATTTGTTTCCTTACATTATTCCAAGTGTCAGTGATTTTAGAAAATATTTTAGCTAAAAATACAGCCAAAATTGCTGACTCTGGGAATAGTATATGGAAAGAAACGTAAAATGTAATCCCAGCAACAATATGGACAGGATAGATGAAATACACTTTTTTTTTTTTTTGTCACTGCTGCCCTCTTCCCTTCAGCTATGGTGAGTGATTGTTATATTTATCTTTCTGTATTAAAGGGAAATGTAAGAAAGTCTATATTTATACCATAATTATTCTTGTAAAATATAGCATTGAAACAAAGCAATGATATGTATATGCATTTAATAGATAAACAACTGCTGAAGAAACTTCTGATAACAAAGTGGAAAACATTCATTAAATAAGTAAATTAACAAAAAAATCAGTTGCATTGTGAGTCGTTATTCATTGTAGAAAGAAGCTTATATTGATACAATATGGGATAATTTGGAGGAAAATTTTTAGGTGATATTAATATTGATTGGGTAGATTAAATATACCTATTATCAATTCTTACAAAGTATTATCAATTCCAATTGTGCTGAATTTACATCCTTTAAGGTTGAATGATGTAAATTTAGCATAACTGGAATTGATAATACTTTGCAAGAATTAATAAAATTCTCTCCCTCTTTTTTAAATATTATTTTAAAAATTGTTCTAATTGATGTTGAAATACTATGATATAATTTTTTATAAAAAATATTCACACTCAAAAGAAAGCAAGGTGCCAAACTATTAGACTCACATCCTATGTGCCAACCGTATTAGTTGAGATAATACTAGAATAACTGAAAGAGAAATGGAAGCAGTATTAGATGAAGATTAATTTGACTTTAGGGAATGGGTATAAAATAAACAGTAGCATTGTTACAACTACATGCTACTGTGGCGTCACGTGTCAAAGCGCTGCTACACTGGATTGGGGAGGTGCAAAGGTATAGATTCATATCCCATGCCCGACATAACCATCCATTGATTGTGGTTTTTAGGTGGTTTCTGCAATCTTTTTTCCAAATGCTTTTTCTAATCTCTGCCTCATATACTACACATTTCACAAACAAAAATATACCTATCAGATAGCACACAAGCTATGCGTTTCTTGGACAGATTGCAACACCTGCACCATCAAAACTATGGAGCCTTGCTCTCAAAATGACCACAACTTCTGGAAGAGGTTAATATTATAGCTAAAACAGGCATGAAATAATGTAATAGAAGAAATTTTTTTGATACATGTAAAACAACAGATCAGCATGAGGGTCTAAAGTGAGGTTGTAACTTACCTTTATGTAGAGAAAAGCACTCAAGCAAATGAAGGAAGGAAATCCAGTATGTAGTAGATATTCTAGAACACAGAATTTGTACACTGTGATTTGTTCTTGTAAGTGTGCTGCTAGATGATTAAAGAGACTTCATTAAATAATATGAACAAAACATTTGGAGACAAATTCTGACCAGAAATGAGAAAAATGTCAAGATAAAACAACAATTGGAGCAGAGAGTTATAACTTGTTTGGGAAATTTGGTCCTTTCGAAGTAACCCTGAAGCTCAGATGTAAAGCAAGGAAATTGATAAAGGTGTCAGCAAATAAGTTGCCCTTAAAATATATATAGCAAACTGCTTAACGCAATGTAAATAACAATTGAGACTTTAAACACAAATCATTTTATCGGCGAATATCGGGCAGAATTTAGAAAAGGCAGATCTTGTGTGGAACAAATCTAAATCCCAAAACCAACTTAAAAATCCATAAAAACAGATGAACAGTGATCACCTTATGAGAGACAACACTTTTTAATATACTAGAAGAATCCAAAGTAGGCAGGAAAACCAGAAGTAATCAGACATTAATGGTTACTGTGTCAAAAGTTATGTTCATGGGTGAAGTGTGTGAATCTTTTGAAAACAGAACAGGCGTTTGACAAGGGGATGGACCATCATCCCTTTTGCTCAATCTTGTTCTGGGCGAAGTATTCAAGACGTGGGAGAATGAAGCCAAAGGAATAACCATTAGCAGGCTATTCAAAAATAAACTTCACCTGTGGTGTTTGGCCTTATCAGTTGATGTAGCAATTCTCTCCAACAACAGGCAAGAGGCTATCTAGTCCGTTGAAAAACTCCATGAAATTTCGGCTAAAACTGGTCTCTCAACTCTGTATGCTAATACATCTCAGTACCAAGGTGGACGACCTATCATCACGATTCAGCAATATCTTTCAAGTAACTAAATTCAGATACCTAGGAGAAATTATTCAACCTGCAGGACTGAATTATGTAGCAAACAATGAGAGAATATCAAAATTACCAAAATCCTATAGAATCACCTGAAACAGATACAACAAAAATCAATATCTCAAAATGGAGAGTTAAGACACTGTAACACTGCAATCAATCTAGAGGCATTATACACATCAGAAATGTTGATTACTGGGTGTAGCTCACTGATTAAAGGTATTGAAAAACTAGAAAGGCAAATCCTTGGCCCATTTTGTTTAGGAGAAATTTGGATGAAAATGAAATTGCAAGAACTATATCAGCATTTAAAAAAAAGTTAAGACACATTCAGGAAAAGATGAAGTAAATTCTACAGCCATATTATCAACAACAACAGACTGACCAAGAAAATTCTCAACCTGCACATTTCAATAAAATCGAAAAGTACCATCAGGAAATTGGAATCACAGATGATGCCATACAGGACAGATTCAATAGTCTGGTCAACATCCATCAATTTGCCAACAAACCATATATTAGAAGGAACACCAGGAGGGAAGATGTAGGAAGGATCTCAGTGAGATGATGAAGAGATTTTGTGAATAGAAAAAAAACATATCTGCTAAATAAGTCAATTGTGCTCCTCAGTTGTGCATTATGATGAAAGAGAAAGGAAACAGAAAATACACCTACCACTCACTAAAGTGTAGGCAGGAGGGCATTAACAAACACACGAAACATGAAATTAAATCTATTGTGCAATATTTTGATTCACATAGTCATATTGAGAGGTATGAGCCATTTGGCAGGAAAGTTGAAGCACCACGTTGACTATTGGGTATGCTGAGGAGAGTATTAGATTTTGGCATAGGTCTGACTTTTCTAATGCTGTGTATATGGAACAAAGAACCTTATAAGGACATGATGCTTTGCCATTATGATAGTTTGGGGAGAGATAATATGAAATGTGAAACATTCAAAGTATGAAGGTAATCAATTATAAAAGTGATACATCAACATGCTCTGGAACTGATTGGCAAAATTTAATGAAAATCTTTAAAAAGCATACAGAATGGTAGTGCCTTTTTGAAATACTTGGTATTGGCTGGTTTGTTAATAGAGGTTTATGTTGTTAAAATAACTGTGGATAAGGACAATTAATAGGTTATACGATGCCTATAATTGAGAGCATTGATTATGATGGCTACATAAAAATGTAAAGATCAACAAACAATAGGACGAAATGGTGGATTACACTAAGCCAGACGAGTGATGACAGTGAAAGGCAAGAGTAAATTCTAATGATAAGGTCATGATATCACACGGCAATAAGTGCAAACTGCCTTCTACTTTTGTAGAAATTTAAGCCAGTTTCCAGTATTGTAAAGAATAAGACATTTCTGCATTACAGTTTCTTCAGATATAAAATCTTATGAAATTGATACTATTTTTTACCTAACAACAGTAATAAGGTATTTCAAGAGTTATTACAAAATTTTGTATTATGAGCTGCTACTAGGGTATGAATTAAATGACATAAAATTAATGATCTTGCTGTCTGAGGTGTTTTATGGCAGATTAAATCACCTTGCAGCTCAGAGATCTTGTAATGAGTATTTTAATTCTGAAACATAATTAAACGTGCTTCGACAGGATTTAAGTAAGATCATCAAATTATCAAAATAAATGTAAACAAATATCAGTTTTTTTGTACCCGATAGAATTTTTAATTCCTATTTCAGAGTGTGTACTTTATCTGATGGAATGACCTTGTGAACAATAATAGCCACAAATTTTTTGTAGCATTAATTGCTAATTGGAAAGCAGTTCTAGGAGTATGCATAAAAATATTTTCATTACATTTAAAATGTGGCCTTATTAAAAAAAAAAAACTAATCTCATTAAATAAGTACTCATGTTTAAGTTATAGATATGATTAAATTGTTGTGCTGATTGGTTTTTGTTTGTCAAGTAACACAAGATAAAAATCATCAAATAATTTTAATAACAAAGCTATAGAGCACCAGGTGATACTTGGCATTTTGTAAAAACATGTTTTTATTCACTGTACAATCCTTGTATGGTTTTAATTTGGTAACTGAAGTATATGCATCACATTCAAATAAAAGTCCATAACTCTGCTGTGTCTCATTCAATTTATAACAGCAAGCAAAAGAAATTAGTTTGTTATTTTTAATAAATTAGCTCCCTCAAAACATGTTTATTCTATCAGTTTCTTTATTCCAAAATAATTGTATTACCTTGTGTGTTTCCAGAATTATCACTTTAATATTAATATGCCATCAAGCAATCAGTAAGTTAGTAATGTACAATTTTACTCATAAAAGAGTTTTTAATATGTTATATTAAAACACTGAAGTTTAAAACTCTTTCTTTCCAGGTTTGACCATACTAGTTGTATTAAAACATGGAACAAGAATTACGCAGAACTCCAAGGTAATGTCTAATAATTTATGAAATTACAGAAAATAAGTGTTTGATATTGTAGTTTGTCACTTACCACAGATGAAGATATGAGGGACAGGCGAACATAAAACGCACAAAATTCACAATATTTCAATTTATAACCTTAGTCAATAGGAGGTGAGACATATGGCAGAGAGAAAGATGTGTGCACATCCAGACCCACCACATGAATGAACTAAAAATGAAACACGCAGGAGTGTGGGGTTTGAACTGGTGATGGGGGGAGAAAGTTGACCAGTGATAATCATGAAACCTTAATAATGAAATTTGTAGTTTAGTTTAGTTACTTAGTTCTTCTAACTTGATATAATTATTTAAGTTTCCCATTTTTCCCTATTTTATTTTCAGTGTCTAACAGACCCTCATATTGTAGTTCTTTAGTTTAGATTTTGACTATATTGTGGAAACATTGCCTTCAGTTCCTTGTTTTAGTAGTTTCATAGTTCTTCTAACTTGATATAATTATTTAACTTTACAATTTTTAGCTCCTGTACCCTTGACTTATCAATATTGTTTTGCCTAAATATTCTACTATTCTGATATGTGAAATGACTATAGCTCAATTTTTATTTCTTACCAAGTATGGTGGGTGAGCGGTAACACTCTGGCCTCACATTCAGGAGGACGTGGTTTCTGGGCATCCAGATTTGGGTTTTCCATGATTTCCCCAAATCACTCCAGGCAAATACCAGGATGCTTCAAAACACCATGGCCAAATTCCTTCCTTGTCCCCAGTCCTTTCCCACCTCTAATGACCTCGACATCAGTGACTCATAAAGCCATAAGCAAATAATAATTAAATATATTACTGCTAAAGATATTTTGAATTTCGTGTGAAGTTACTTTGAGGGGTCCACTGATTGGGGGAGGGGTATCTCTGAAATATCACTATTTAATAAAAAAAACCTATGATAATAATGAGAAGGAAAAAGCTTGTAGGCAAAATAAAAACAGAGGAATTGGCTTACCAAAGTTGGAAGCAAAAGGGAAGTGACAAACACACACACACAAAATTAAGATCGATACAATTCTCTTCTTTTTTTTCAGTAAAACATACGCACATGGATCTCAATGTCACTAAAATAAAAAGTTGGCTGTTGTGGACAATGCAGGAGTGGTCATGGTGCATTAGTACGAAGTATATATTCATTAACTGCGTGAAAATTTTATCACTGAGGATGGTGGTATATATAAATTAATAATTTAGACAAAAGGAAAAAAGTTGGAACATTATTATTTTTAGACAATAATAAAAATAGTGATGATTTTACTAGTAGTTTCTTATCAGAAGATTGAGGCAAGGAGGTTGCCTACTGTTATAGAAATACTGGTAATCTAGTTCCCATATACAAAGTTCATAAGGGATTATACACTGAAGAACCAAAGAAACTGGTACACCTGCCTAATATCCAGTAGGGCCCCCACGAGCACACAGAAGTGCCGCAACATGATGTGGCATGGACTCGACTAGTGTCTGAAGTAGTGCTGGAGGGAATTGACACCATGTATCCTGCAGGGTTGTCCATAAATCCGTAAGAGTACGAAGGGTGTAAGATCTCTTCAGAATGGCACGTTGCAAGGCATCCCAGTTATGCTCAATAATGTTTATGTTTGGGGAGTTTAGTGGCCAGCGGAGGTGTTTAAATCCAGAAGAGTGTTCCTAGAGCCACTATGTAGCAATTCTGGACGTCTGGGGTGCCGCATTGTCCTGCTGGAATTGCCAAAGTCCGTTGGAATGAACAATGGACATGAATGGATGCAGCTGATCGGCCAGGATGCGTACGTGTGTGTCACCTGTCAGAGTCATATCTCGACGTATCAGGGGTCCCATGTCACTCCAAATGCACACACCCCACACAATTACAGAGCCTCCACCAGCTCGAACAGTCCCCTGCTGACATGCAGGGTTCGTGAATACATGAGGTTGTTTCCATGCTCGTATACATCCATCCACCTGATACAATTAAAAACGAGTCTCATCAGACCAGGCAACATGTTTCCAATCATCAACAGTTCAATGGTTGTGTTGACGGTCCCAGGCGAGGCGTAAAGCTTTGTGTTGTGCACTCAGAAAGGGTACACGAGTGGGCCTTCGGCTCCGAAAGCTCAAATTGATGTTTCGTTGAATGGTTTGCATGCTGACACTTGTTGATGGCCCAGCATTGAAATCTGCAGCAATTTGCAGATGGGTTTCACCTCATCACGTTGAACAATTCTCTTCAGTTGCCGTTGGTCCCGTTCTTGCAGGACCTTTTTCCGACCGTAGTGATGTCGGAGATTTGAGGTTTTACTGGATTCCCGATATTCACGGTGCACTTGTGAAATGGTCGTACAGGATTATCCCCACCTCATTGATACCTCGGAGATTCTGTGTTCCATCTCTCATTCGCCAAGTATGACACCGTGTTCAAACTCACTTAAGTCGTGATAACCTGCCATTGTAGTAGCATTGTAGCAATCTAACACCTGTGCCAGACACCTGTTGTCTTATATAGGCGTTGCCGACCGCAGCGCCGTACTCTGAGTGTTTACATATCTCTGTGTTTGCATATGCTTGATTATACCAGTGTCTTTGGCTCTTCAGTGTAGTTTCTAGAAAGACTCAGAAAGCTCCCTGTGTAAAACAGTTGTCGAGTTTGTTGGAGTTGTGGGAATTGGCCTTGGCCACCTCCAGGTGGTCTAGATTATTGGTGTAAACTGTTTGCCTGTGGTTTTTCTTCCTGGGGATGATTTATTGGATGGTGCTATAAGTTCTGAATATGAACTAGTGCAGTTCTGGCAGGCGAGTTGCTATATGACATGCATTGGTGTGCATATAGCATGTCCAGTAATAGGGAAAGTTCCTCCGGGGTAGGACAGGAATAGATAGTTGTTGCTGGATGGAGATTGGAAGTCTTAAAGTGAGTTCTATCACAGGGTAAGTATCCATGGGGTGATTTGGGAAAATCAGAAGGTAGATATTTGTGTACAAAGTGTTCTTCAGGTTAGTAGTCTGCTGAAGCACATGCAGGGGTCAGTGAGAAGGATTTGGGGAAAGAAACTTAGATAGCCATGCCATTTGTGAAGAATATGGTTAATGGACTCAAGATGAGAAGAGAAATAAATGAGTAATTTGGAGCTGTAATCAGTTTTAAGAGATGCAGGATGGGAGTTGTTTTATTATCAGTGGGTTGTAGAAAGAAAGATTTGTTTTTGTACATGAACATGGTGACTAGCGATTGGTGTTGGAGTACTTTGAAAGTGAATCTTCATCTTAACAGATGAGTCTGCATGGATGATAAGGCTATAAAGAATGGAAGGGATGGCAAGTGTCAGAATTGGGGTATTATGTGTGGGTGCACACAGGGCTGACATTAGGATTTTGAGGCCCGGGGTAAGCATTCTTAGCAGTCTATTTGACCCACTTACACCCCCCCCCCCCTAACGCCGGCTCTGGGTGCACACACAGAGGAAGTGTTCAAGGTCATTGGGGCCCTGACTGTGGGAGATGTTACTATGCAGGGAAGTGACGTCATTAGAACCGAGCCATGGTGGGTGAAGTAGTAATTGTCAGGCATGTCATTTTTTAGGACACAGGTTCAAACCCCCAACTGGCTATCGAGATTTTGGTTTTCCATTGTTTCCTGACATTTTATTCCAGAGGAATACCTGGATAGCTCCTTCAAAAAGCCTTGGCTGAATCCCTTCTTGTTCCTTGCACCCAATCTTTTCCTGTCCTCAATATCAACAAGGATTTAAATCTCAATTTTTTAAAAATTGTGTAATGACAAAGAAAGATATCAGTGGAGACAAGGAAAAAAATCTGGAGGTAGAGGAATGGTAACTGCGGACAGATGCCTAAGGATCGTGGTATATCTTTTATGTATGAAGTGAGGTTCTGTACAATTGGTTGAAGATGTTGATCTATTAAGGCTGAAATCTGTTCAGTAAGTGAACCCTTAGGTACAGCAATAGGGTACCTGGTATTGCCTGCCTCATGGATATCACCTTCACCTGCATTTTGACAGTTGCCACCCTTCCACATCAAATGTTCCTTCCATATAGCCTTACTTTCGCTCACAGATAAATCTGTTCTTCTTTTCAAATATTCCCTAATATTCGTGCATCTATTCTGATTAATTTCTTTCCAGATATTTTATAACCTTTGCATTACAGGTACTCCCAAAATCTATCAGAAGCCCTCGTTTCATACTGCTCTTGACAAAATCAAATCTATCATTCCACAACCCACTCCTCATACATCTGCTCCTGTCCTGCTCCTCTTAAAATTAAGGATAGACCCATATTCCTCACTCATTTCTCTCCAGGGCTTAAGTCTATTAGCCATATTCTTCACCACATGTATTTTCTTTCCCCAAAATGCGAATGCTTATTCCAAAAATCCTCCCCTATGGCACCTGCATGTGCTTTAGCAGATTACCCAACCCCAAAAATAATTGGTCCACAAATACGTATCTCCTGATTCTGCAAAACGATCACAAGGGTACATTTTCTGCAATACAACTTACTGTAAAACCTGTAACCAGCATCAAGCCAAGAGCGTAGCCAGGAACGGGCAGGAAGCCCCGTAGCAGGAAGCGGGTATGAACTCGATTGGAGTTCTGCCAAACCGAAGAGTAAACAATGTTAAGCAACTTTCAAAAATTAATTCGATTCAAACGATTTAAGCCTGCTTGCTACTGCTATCTGCCGGAAACAGATGTTAGCGAGGGCGAGGCGGCACAACGCGCCACACACAGTTCTGCTGGCGACTCCTAAGCTGCATATCGACTATATGCGGTTGCCTCGCGAGCCATGTTTTAGCGCGCCAAACCGGTTATTTGCCGCGCGAACCATTTCTGTTAACAAGCGCGGCTGCCGCGCATGGCAACACAACCCAGCAAGGATTGTGCGGCAAACTATCCAGGCACTGTCTTTTCGTGAAGCCACCGTGGACATTACACGTGCACCAGTAGCTGCAACTTTCACTTTTATGCATCACACTATAAACTAGAAACCTAAACAAAAAGTGATTTGGTGGATATGGAAATTGTATTTTAGTAGAATACGGTATTGTGAGAAGCTCATGGAAGACATGAGATATGAAGCCATCGAGGATACAATAAACAAATTTTATGAGAATGACAACGGTAGAGTTCCTAAAATCATTAATTGAACCAGTGAACACTCAATTTTGGGAGGCGATTTCAATTACTGAAAGACACTGTAACTTTAAGATTCTCGTGTACTATCCTGAAATACCTTTTTTGAGTGTCAAAACAATAATTTTCTTGAACATTTCTGCATGTTTTTGATGCAATATGCAAAGCTCTGAAAGAATGTGCAAAGATAAGGTAATAAATTTTTTATTGCTATTCAATTTTCTGTTGCCATTCTTAATGAGGTCTTACTCCTTACTTATGTTAAATGTGTTGAGTTAATCATGTCATTTGGCGATTCTATAGATTCGTTGATTGGAGTTTCAAGTGATGGTTATGGTGGTGATGGGAGTCTGATTAGGCAGCACAATAGCTATTACACAAAAAAAATTTTGGCCCATACAATTGTATTAAAAGGCGACAGTTTCCATTATCCATGGAAACAAACTGTCGCTCTGCCGCGTGAGCCAACTTAAACAAAGACACCTCCGTGTTAACTGCGTGCGAACCAAGTAGCAGGGGGAATTTGCCACGTGCCTAAACACCGATAGACTAGAGGCTGATTCGACCCGCACATAAGTATTGCAATCCTGCAGTGTTTTCAATCCCGCGGAATCTGCGCCAATCCTGCAGGATCCCGCTAATATGTTTTCTACACATATTTTTGAAACATAGTTATTGAAAGTATTAACAAATTATTTTTGCAAACCTCCTGGTTAACAGGTATGTTTTAGACCTGCAAGAAACTGAGAGGATCAGGTCCTGGCCTTGGCAACTCACATAAAAGCAGGATTCGAGAGACGATTGAAGACTGGTGCTTTATTTGTTGACCTTACTGTAGCCTACGATACAGTGTGGTGAGAGTGCATGGTATACAAACTGCTGAACATTTTGAAGTGGAAAAAAATCACTTGTCTGATCAATACCGAACTTTCCAGGTTGTCTCAGATAATAAGATAAGCAAAGTAAGAAGAGTGAGTAATGGTCTGCCTCAAGGTTCAGTTCTTGCCCCACTTCTTTTTATGTATATATTTCCGACATTCTTCAAACAGAATCCAGACAATTCTCTTATACTGACAATCTGGCAGTAATACAACAATTCAATAACATTCAGCAAATTGAAAATAGTTTAATAGCAGACCTCAAAATCCTGATCAACTATTTTAAGAAATGGCTTCTTGTACCCAGTTCCAGCAAGACGGAAACTAGTGTCTTCCATCTGAACAATCGGGTGATGAATCTCTCGCTTTACGTTCATCTTGATGGCACTCCCCTCTGACACAACCCCTTCCCCAAGTATTTGGGAGTCGTAATGGATCGCACCTTGTCATACAAGAAACATCTAAACAACCTTGAATCAAAACTAAGAACCAAAAATAATATTCTGCAGAAGTTAACTGGCACCTCCTGGGGATCATCCGCCTCTACACTTCACACATCAGCACTGAGCCTTGTGTATTCTGCAGTTTAGTACTGCTCATCTGTCTAGATGACTAGCACCCATGTCAAAAAGATTGACACAGTTTTGAACCAGACAATGCAGATAATTAGAGGATGTATCAAGACCACTCCACTGTACTGGCTACCTGTTTAGTGTAACATCTAACCGCCTACAATAAGACGACACAATCGCCTAATTGCCCAATATAATAAGATCTGTAATAACTTGGATCTGGCCATCCACGACGACATGAAAAATCAATTTCAGAGACTTAAATCAAGAATACCAAGCATAAAAACTACAAAACAGATTATATCTGATAATTTTAATGGGAGAGAAGTATGGAAATTGGAGTGGATGGCCTCAGCCCCATCAGAATGGCACTCTTTGACAATCAACAGGCACATAAAGGATTCGACCTTCCTCACAAGACCTGGGCAGCTCTTAACAGAGTTAGGTCTGGTCATGACATATCTGCTTCAGCTCTGTACACATGGGAAATTAGAGATTCACCAAATTGCAACTGTGATGAGGAAAAACAACCCATCCCTCACGTGACCTTTGATTGCCCACTTCGAGCCTTCAGGGGATCACTGATAGAATTTATTGATATTTCAAATGAAGCTCTACATTGGCTGCACCATGTTGATTTTGAATTTTAATAATAATTTAATGTTACATTGTATTATTGATTTTGTGCCATAGCCATAAGCTAAATATATAAATAAATAAAAAATTAAATAATAAACATCTGTTAATAATATTAATAAATCAATTTTTAATGTTAAATGATAAAAACTAACAGCTAACAATATTTTAATTGGCAAAATGACATTAAATTTTTTTATCCTGTCTTAAGAACTTCGACCTTTTTATTTTTCTTTTAAAATTGAAACCAATTTTTAAATAAATAAAAAAATGCAAAATATTCAGTCTTAGGTCTTATTATATATCTTACAATAAATCATATCAGTTTGAAAACGTGGTATGCTCAAGCCACCAGAGGATTTTTTTTTTTTTAAATTCTAAATAGATGAGCTATAACACCGAGTAATACAAAGTGCAGTGAATATACTCTGTAAAGTGTGGATTTGGCTAAAAATAAGATCTCATAACTTTTTGTTACTGCTCAAACACGAGACTTGGTCTATTTTTACAAGAATTTTTTTTGTCGGATTCATGATTATGTCCCCTGATTTATTGATTGATCTTATGTTCACACAAGTCAAATGCCAACTGCAAGGGTAAAGGCAAACAGTGCAATACATCTGATAGAGACTGAGTGGGGCAGCGAGTCACGCAGACTGACACACGTTTTCGGCTTATTTTGCGGATCTGCGAGATTGCGGGATCTAGTTTTGCTGGATTGCAATCCCTACATGCACACAAGGCATCGAATTGTTTGTACTGTGACACCTCCGGAGTGTGCGCTAAAAATTTATTTTTATAACAATGGCTATAAAAAAGCTTTTTTAAAGTAATTAATTTGTATTTACCATAAGGCTAATAATGGCTTTTAGTGGTATTACATACAGTACCTACAAGAAGTACGACTTTTATTTAATAACTATATTTAGTTTCATTCGTTTGTATTGTATTTATTTTTATTACCATTAAGCGTTTGGTGAAAAAGTTGCTGGTGTAAGAGCTAATTTGTGATAAAACATTTATTACTCTTGAATTTACAGTATATTTGTCCTAGGTGCCGGGATTCAGCCGGATAAGAGTTGGGTCGGTCCAACGGTCAAGTTCTTTTACTCATTCAGTGGTCGTATCTATACTGCTGAGTACGGTGTTACAGCCCATAGGCCCAACTTCATATTAAATTCAGTCTTATGAATTAAGTACAATGTTGTTGTAGGAAGATGCTAAAACGCTTCTGGGTACCTTCCTGAAAATTACAAATTTTCTGTAGATGCTAAAGCCACTAATTTGAAATGAAAATTTAATCATGGTTGCTTGCAGACTTACCTGCCTCTGCTAGTGTATTCTAATCAATTTGTTACTCGAACTTTCTGTCTCTTAAAAATATCCATGATTACTGCATGTTACAGCACATTATCATCAATTAGCAGCTAATGATGCTAAGAACTTCTTGGAAAAATTACCCGTCGCTGTGATGATGAATACTGCTCACCAGAAGGAAGTAGAAGACAATCGACAAATCGTGTCATCTATAATATCCTCGATTATTTTCTATGGTACACCGCACAAATGACTTTAAGAAGTATAGAGCAACATCAAGGTGTTATGAAATTTAAGAATTGGTTTAAGTGTTCTAGTTTTGAAACAGCATATTGGAAAAGTTAGTATAAATGTCATGTATATCTACCCACAGATTCATAAACGAAATCATTGCCATGTGTGGCTTGGTCATTAAAAGTGAAATTATCCAGGCCGCAAAGAAGGCTTACGCTTATTGTATTGGCAGATGAGTCGTGTGACATAGCTTGGTAAGAACTGATTTCCACAAAAATCAGTTTTTATGACGAAAATAAAAATACAATCCGCCAAAAAATTCTCGTTGAATGACAAATTATAGCATCAGAAACTGACTGATTTTTAGAGAATGATGAACATGGACCTGACAGGCGTGTTAGCCAATGATATGAAGGATGTTCTACATTTTCAGGTGATAATGGTGGGGTTCAAATTTTTTTAAAAGAGAAATTAGAAAAAGCTTTGTATTTTCATTGTGCAGGCCATAGACATTACCTGGTTGTCAATAATTTAAATCAAATTACAGGAATACGGAACACAATTAGCACCAAAGAGTACATCATAAACTTTTTACGAGAAACCTTTTTACAGAAAAAGGATGTGCCAAATATTTTAGCTTTATATGAGACCCGCTGATCTCAAAAATATACCTGTTTTGCTATTTTTATGAGCGTTTTGAAGACATTGTCAATGGACTTTCGAATGTTGCTAGAGAAGGGAATGATGCGGCGAGGAAAGGTGCTTACCAGTTACAGTGCGCTGCTACTAAGTCAGATTTCATTACATGCTTTGGATTGAATACTCAGATTTATTGGAACCTGTTGCCGGTACGTTACATTCGAAGATGATCGACATGTATACATGCATTGATCATATTAATAGATTAATATCTGTCATAAAAGATCATCACAGCAAAGCTGACACGGTGAGCGCATTGTATCTGTCCAACAATGTCGTTCCAATCAGTTGAGTCTCTATACGATTTTTGAAAGGGATCTATTTTCATACCTTATTTAAATTACTTGATAGCTTCTCTGGAGCAGTGTTTTGGGATTATACATTGCGCTTTTACACGTTTTGTTTTAAATCTAACTCTAGTTTTTTAGGAAATAATCAATTATGGTAAGTATTCAGTTTTAGATCATATTACATGCCTTACAGTAAATCACGTCAGCTTGAAAAATAATCTATTTATCTAGTGAACACTGAAACTACCACTTTATTTGCAAAGAAACACACATATAGCTAGCAGCCGAGAAAGCCCTTTCTGCCTCCTCGTTCGTTTGTTAGATTGAAATGATCATAAATAAAAAACTTTTTGAAAAACTTAACAACTTTCTGCACTTTTTTGAGATCATTATATCTGGGAATCACCGCAGTATGTGGATGAACCAGTGTTACGGTCACACTTTGTACTTGTAATTGTGGCGTCCAGGTCTTCGTGGTCCAAGTCTGGTTCAAAGTTGTTTCTATGCATTCAATTTCTTTCAGTAGTTTTCTTTTTTTGGGGGGAGGGGGGTATAAAACATCGACAATTGTGTGCTGTGTGAAAAGTACAATTGCAGGTACCAAGGCAGAACATTTTTCCATGACGCTTGTTCCATCAGATCTTTTGCCAATAACATCAATTTCAACAGCAACACCAAAGCTTGATGGTCGTTGATCAAACTGATGCACCGTGGTGCACGAACCGCGTATTTTAAGCAAGCTGATATTAAAATGTGTTTCTTTGCGGAGAACGTAAACGTTCAAATATAGATGATTTTTTGGATGTCCACTCATCAAACACTCAATGAAAATCTTTGCCATTGTTTCTTGAAATATTAATACCGAACAATTATGTCAACTTTTACCATATTTGAAAACTTTGTTATCATAGATCTTATAGAATTAGCAAAATTAGGAAATTGAAATCCACTTTTTGAAAAGAAATATCTCAAATACAATGAAGTACAGTTTAAACACATCATTTATTCAATAGATTTTGAAATAGCTGTCAATAGTTGTAACCTTCTTTTTGTATTGTTTCCATTTCTTCCTCAGAAACAACTCTAATTTTATCTTTTTTGTGTGTATGATCTGGGAGCTAGATTTGCAACAGGACGACATAACACAAATTACAGTAATACACACAACAAAAACAAACTGATGTTCTTATAAAAATGAAAAGTAAATTATTTACTTATGATCATGAAGGACGACATAAACACACATTTGTTGCATGAGTCAAATAGCAAATTGACGGGTACAGGTAAACGGGGCAATACAATCGATAGAGAATGAGTCGAACCTGAAAATGATGACAGGGAGGCAAGGTGACAAAAACTGAAATATGTTTTGACCCCATTGTGGAATCGCTTAATTAGGTGCTGGATCCACCAGACTGCCAAATGATGCGGGATCACGCGTTGCTGGCTTGCAATCCCTAGCTACATCCCAGTTAAAGTTTAGGTATGTCACTGGTTGATTAAAAAATAAAACACAAAGTTTCTGCCAATACCACAACTTAATTTTTTTTTGATTATGAAGTCAAAGTATGGTGTAAACTCTGGAAGGACAACGGTATGACAACAGAAAATCTTAGAGAACTAGACCTTACGAAAAAGTTAAATGAGTCAGAAATATCCTTTTCTCCGACAAAAAATGCAATCCTAATTTTCTAGGCTAAGTCTATATATATATATATATATATATATATATATTTAATTAATATAATATAATATATGTATTCCATTAATAAACGTTTTTGTAGCATATTCATGTTATCAGTGTTCTCTTGCCTGCCCCCCCCCCCCTTTAAGCAAAATCCTGGCAACGCCCTTGCATCCAGCCACAACAATCTACTCTATTTCTACCACAGGGAAACTTTTCCCATTATGGACATGCAACAGTCACAACAAAAAACGTTAGAATACCAAACCTGCCTGCTTCCTATATAAACCTCACCACCGACCAACTGTCCACCAAAATGAATGGCCACAGGCAAACAGTTCACACCAGTAGCCTAGACCATCTGGTGGTGGCCCCTGCCAGTGCCTGTAACTCCAACAACATTTACAACTATTTTACAATGAGAGGTATCAGTCGTCTCAGAAACTACAACCTATTCTGAACTTCGTAGATGAAAACTAGTTTACTAACATATCCTTGTCACCACACATTTCTCTGGCCGCAACCTCCAGTAAGTACCCACCAATAAATTAATCACAGTTATTATTATTTTTAATACATTTCCCTTTCTTCTTAAGTCAGTCATAACTATTAATTTCTGTAAATAAATAACTTTCCATATTTATTATTATTACAACTATATACCATCATTTCCATTGATAATACTTTCTCATAGGTATAGGTGGCACAGTTAATCAAAAAGTTACCTTCGATAATCGTTTAAACATTACATTTTTTCAAATTTAACACATATTAAAGTTAACCGTTAAAACTTAACCATCCAAAAGTAAAACTCATGTATATATTCTGCAATAGGTATTACTGCAAACAGTACAAAGGTGCTATGTACCGTGATGTGAATCAATAATACGTCTACCAAATGTCCTTCTGGAAATTGAGTTTTTACTTCAACCTTTTAACCAGTTTCTCAAACATATTGGATTCTTCAACATGCAGTGGAATCATGTTGGCAACAAAAACATTTGTTATACATTGGTCCACACCAGGTTGGAATACGATGGTGCCGGTAATACGGTGCCAAATGTTTTATTGACGCTAACTTTTATTAGCAGATGGAGGTGAAATCAAATCAATTCTGTTGCTATCTACATTAGAAGAAGCCTCAGCACTTGAAGGCTTTGAATTATTTTTCCCTTTTCCCATGAGTTGGCCCTGCTTTTATTTTTTCTTCAAACTTTTCATATTTGGAAATATGGAGCCTCTTCATATGTTGTTTAAGATTATTAGGGCTAGACACGTGAGCCTTGATTGTAGAAAGTTTAGGCAAACACAGTTTGCATTCATATATCAATTGTTCTCCCAGTTGTGATTTGAATGCAACATGATCTCAAATACGGCCAAGAAATTTTAATATTCTCGTTGCTATTGCTAGCATTGCTGCTTTCACTAACTTATTCACGAGTTCAATTTCCATGACATATTCATTTAACAAATGCCAATTTAATTTATTTCACTAATGAACACCAAATCAAAACCAACTAAAAAGTGCTATTTCCCTGGAAGTAAAAAAAGTTAAATTATAAATTAAAAGTAAATCACAGACCGAATTAGAAACGAGTTGTGAGCTTCGGTTTCCAGTCATAAAATAGAAACGCTCCAAAACTCTAGTGTTGCTCACACCCACGCTATGCCTAGTATTACAGTTGTATAAGCATCACAATCGCACTTCGCATTGCCTAATTTGTTCGCCATCTGACTCTCCGAACAGTCAAGTGTGGCATGGCATGCAATTCAAACAAACCAAATATTTTAACTGCCACTGAAATGAACTAAAGTTAACAGTAGTTCAATTTAATGGAATTTAAAAAGACTGTTAACGATTTTTTTGTTTAACTAAAATTTAAATTTCTGCAATTATGTTGACTTTGTTAAATAACGATTAACGGATTAATGGTTTTCTGCCCAGCTGTGCCCATAGCTAACATTTGTCTGTTTTTTGCACATGCATCAGACTGACTCACTACATGTCTTATTTGTCTCGTCTCATTCCTAGTGAAATGTTGTGAATTGTATTTGACTTTTCTTTTGTGTGTGTTTATCACTGGCCTCCTGCCTCCATCTTTGGTTAGTTATGCCTTTACTTTCCCCATCCTTCCTTGTTTAATAACTTTGTAATATTTGGCAAAATATACTTGAAGCAGTCTGTGTACTAACATCACCAGAAAGCAACTGACCAAACATTCTTATTTTTGTTTACAATTAATAAATGTAATTAAATTGTACTTTCATATTATCAACCTTCCACATTTTTACCTCTGTTGATTTTACTTTTTTACGTGGGCTGGTTTTTGCTGTAATTGGTCTTCATATATATAACTGTGTCTTTTTCGGTAACTGGCTTAACTAGACACAATCAGTGTGGATTGATAACTTTAATCTAAGTTGTTGATTCAGGATATCTTCCATAATTGTCTGTAAAATGGTACAGCAATGCCTTTTTTGTTTGTTAAAAGGAAATACTTTAAAAATATTCTAAAACGCTATAACTACACTAGTGAAAGACTTGGTAGTCTATAAGATGAGTTGAGAAGATGTGAACTTGAATGATTTCAAAATCTCTCACCTATACATTGATCAACCTGACCAAAATTTTCAGAGAATTTCCATAATTATCTTATGAATACTCTGATTTTGGCAGTATTTTTTTTTTTTTAATGAGAATTAAATCATTTCTAATTTCAAAATGTTAAATTGTGCAATTCCTTGGTAGTTTCTTTGACAACTTCACACATTTTACCAGTATTCTGCCTCTCCCTTATACTCCATGAACAATTGGGTGGCTTTTAACCCACAATGGATAGGCTTATTGTAGGTCTAATTGGTCCAGTATAGCAATAAGCTGTAATCATATAACTTGGTACTGGCTGTAAAGTATGTGCTGCTATGTAATAAAAGAATTTGCCTGAAAATTTGTTTGTAATCATGTGCCTTATTTGGACTACATTCAGTTGATTTTTCTTAGCCGAATCATAAGAATTTTCTTTCCTAGATTCTAGCCTCATGTCACAAATTTTTATCACTATATAATCCACTTATAAGCTAAATAACTGGGGTGGTAACATACATTCTTGTCAAATAATTTTCCCTATGTCAAAGTTCTTAATACTTTTACTTTATTGCTGTGTATGCATTCAACAGTTCAGTACTGCCATCGACATTAATTTTTCTACTAAAGACGTATTCCCATTGCACATAAAATGTTATAATAACATTTGTCTAATATCTTTGTGTATCATTAATTTGTTGAGTATGTTTCTTGGAACTATTCCTTGGTATTAATTTTACACTGTTATTCTGTTGTTAGTCATCCTGATTCCCTTCCATTATGATCAATATGTGGGTGTATTTCCTGCATGTTACTTTTCTATTTCCTTTATGCAAAATTCTTTTCATCTATTATATCATTATTGTTTACTTTCATCACTACAAATCTTGGCTGGAATATCAGATTACATCTTTTGTCAATCAACAGGTGTTTTGTTCTATGCTGATATCTTCCACAATTTAACACCTTCTTGATACATATTTTACATCTCTCTAGTAAGCTGTAAACAGTACAATGCTATAATAGAAATAAATAAAATTAAAAAAAACAATTGGCAGTCATTTGGGACTGCTGACAAGTGAAAACTTAAAAGTATGAATATCATATGCGCATAACGTCGTACTTATAGCTACTGATATACTAAATAATAAAAATTCCATGTGGTCGTAATAACCTGGTGACATGGTTTCTATTGGCTGTGCATTCTGCCCCCACTCCCCCCTCTTAGCCATCTTAACATAACCTTGTAGTGGTACCAGGTACAGGGGACCTACAGTTTAATGTGTAATGTGAACTATGGAAGCACTCTGGAGTACTTCACATTACACAGCAAGCTGAGCCAGAGGTGAAGTTCAGCTTAAGGGTCAATGAAAATCCCCATCGAGATTAGGATTCGAGCCAGGGACCTTTCATTCCCAGTCAGAACCTTAACCATTGAGCCACTAGATCACAACAGGTATCCTGTTAACATTAGCATGTCATAAGATTTGTGCCTAAAGAAGTTTTCTCTTCAAGAACTAAAAATCTAACTTAGTCCACAACTCGAAGGTTGGTCGAATCTCCCCAAAGGAGATGTACCAAGCTTTTGTGTCAGAGGTAGGAAGACCAATTCCTTTCCTCAGGGACTTACAGTTTAAAGGGGAATAAGAACCACAGAACATCCCGGCATAGCTCATATAATCAAATACAACTAAAAATTCCTGCTCATCACGGAATTTGAGCCCGCGACTGGAGAGAGAAACTTTCAGAAGTAAGTGCATTAAATGCTGAGCTATCAGACTGCCTCGTTTTGCATTATACGTGTGCTAGGTACTATCAAAATTGGATTTAAACTGTGGTTTTGTATGAACAACATTGATGGAAATTAAGGTGAAGGGGAAAGGAGGAAGCATATAAGTTTTTGTAAATCAAATGTAAACCATATTTTTCTGTTTGTTTTGAAGTGTATGTATGAAAAGTTTCATCAAAATCAGATAAAAACTGTGTCTGTATGTAATATTTTGCCTATCTGAAAAGTGTCTGATGCCCATATCATGCGTGCAACAGGTGGCGTTCATACGTGCTACAGGTGGCATGTTAGTGACAGGTTTTTGCAAACTCCCAGATTTAGCCCCGTCTAAGCATCGCCTAACACGCCTGTAGAAGATTTCACTTTAAAAAAATTGTGAACCTCTGTGAATAGATCACAATGTTATATGAATTACAGTAGCAGAAAGACTTAGATACAGAGATGTGGTCTGGGTAACTTAATGAACACGCACATAACACTTTCTGTGCTTACCCCTTGACATCTCTACCAATATGACTTACCAGAGTGTGAGATACATATATTCTGTTAATGGCAAATTTTATTTTATCATTTATACTTCTTGTATCTAACAGTTCCTGACTTAGTCAAAACTATCTATAACACACAGTGGTTCTGGAAAGGTGGATAAAGTTTTAAATATATATATATTTTAATAACTGTCTTTTTTATTGCATTTCCCATTTTGAGTTTCAATTTTATAATGGTAAGTGTGTATTGAAATGTAAGAGTAAATATGAAGAACTGTTGTTCCTGAAAAATCAGTGTATATGATACTGCAGATTGATAATTGCTCTCAGGAGTATACTGAGTGAAATACCGAATGTGTCAGATTCTTATTCTTAAAATAAAAAGTTACCATAATTTCTTCTGGGACTGGAGTATGAAGTGAATGCTGAGAATTGGCAATGCATTATCAGCAGAAGCAGAGGTGATAACAAGAATGCCCAATAATAATGTATTTGCAGTTTATTAATATTTTGAATGCTATCTGCTAGCGAAGGTATAATGTGAGGTTATACCAATTACAGGTGATTTCATGTATTGATGTGGTGTAAATTTGATGAAGGTTGAAAGAATAAGATTTAGACTTTTTATAGGTGAAAAGACAAGCATAGGTAAAAGTGATACCTTGAATTTAAAAAAAAAAAAATAAGTAATTTAAACTCATCATTAAACATTTGGAAGGAGGTGGAAAATGTGTCTGAAGTTCAGAACGTAATGGAGAGATGAAGGGAAGAATTCAAGAGATCTTTGTTAGATTTCCAGTATTTCTGTCTGATATATACTGTAAATCCTTAGAAAAGGACAAGGTACCTTTTGACTGGAAAATTGCACATGTAGTCAAAATGTTCAAGAAAGGTGATTAAAGAGATCACAGGAACTACAATTCCATATCTCCAACATCTGATTGCAGTAGATTTCTGAAGCATCAAACATGCATTATAGAATTACTTAAACCAAACCAACAGATTTCAGAAGAACAGATTATCTGAAACACAACTGGCCCTATTTTTGCGTGATGTAATCAAAGCTATTGCGACAGCCATGTTAAAATTCTATCCCATTTCCTGCCCCTGATGTACTCATACCTTTTTAATGACTGCAACAGTGAAAGTACTGTAATAAATATAAAAAATTATAACTTGCCAAAAATTTGAGAAATCATAAAGAAAAAGGCATGACACTGTTTATATATGAGGACCACTACAAAAGTTTTGAGATGCAACTAAACTGATCATTTTCTTTGATGGTTGAAAACTCCCTTTTGTAAGTAGCAATTGTGTCTTCCATATCAAAAACAGTTTCCCATGCAAACGATTTTTTTTACTACCAAGAATAGGAAAAAATTGCATGGAGCTAGATGAGGACTGTAAGGAGAATGAGTCACCAAATTGAGATGTAATTGGCTCCTTACACTACCAACTGATTCTTAGTTTCCTAATTGTAAATTTAGGTTTCATCACAAGGTTGAAAATGTTGAAAACCCATCTCCAGTCTCCTCCTTTAAACCTAGACAGCATTTCTTTACACTATTCAACAGGTGTACGTACACTTCTGAGCATCTATCAAGTTGGGAGACACCCACTGGGATGAACCCTTTTTGACACAAAAAAAACTTTATACAGGAATCTTGAGAGTGCTAGTGATCCAATCTTCAGGGTTTTCGTAATTTGGTGAAAAGTAAGGCATCTGTTTTTGTGAACCAATTTTTCCACAGGAGAGATATCAATCACTGCTGTTGATGGACGACCATTATTAGCTTTATCTTTCAGCACTGTCAAGCCCTTTTTAAACTCTTTAAACCACCAAAAAATGTGACATGAGAGGGTGCAAGATCCACAGAAGCCTGTTTCAAATGCTCAAGATGTTGAGCTTTGTTTAAACTACTTTCAAAATGTCTAAGACCATTACACAAAAGTGTTCCTGTTCCAGCTCTCGACATTAGCATTCTGCGCATATGATTTTGTTTTCCCTTATGGTATTGAAGCATGTGGAGAAGAAGGTCTACTGCCTCTTATCAGTTTACCTAGAATGGACGGTGTTGCCCACTAATGTATTTAATTTATTCAGATCACTTTTAGCTTTCCAGTCTCAAAACTTTCATAGTGACCCTCTTAAACTTACACATGCCATATATATATTATGGTGGAAATATGTATAATAATTCCATTTATGTTATTTTCACTGCATGTCTTCAGGCTCTTAACACGTAATTTTCAATGATTACCACCTACTGGATTCTTCCTCCCCTCCCCTTTTTTCAACAACCTACTTTCATTGTGCAGATGAGATAAAGCTTTCCCCCTTTCTGCCAATGTTTCCTGCTAATGTAACACAGATTTTTAAGCAAACATTTACTATATTTCTCTCCAATACATTAATAGTCACAGTCATAGTTGTGTTTGTCAAAAGGACAATAAGAAGCAAAGAGAATGAACCGTAACACCGGTTTCCAGTAAACTGTAATCAAATAGTTCACAGAGTCATACTTTTGCAGCCATATTTCTGCTTATATATACTTTTCTTAAAAATTTATCATAATAAAACAACATACCTTTGGTCTTTGGAACATGAATTTAAAAAACTCATAACACCCTGTATCTGTGTCTAGTGTAGGAATAGAGACCTAGTTTGCTGCCTTTCCAGTAGTTCAATATTACATCATATACCCACTCAAGTGCTTGTGCCTTCTATATCATCTATACAATTATTCAGTCTCTGTGTGAATGATTGTATGATGTCCTCTGAAGTAACATAGAGAATAAGCCAGTCAAAATATTCACTATCTAAGATTAAAACTTAAACTAAAAAGAAGCATTCCTTCATCCTCTCCCTTCCCCACATCAAATAAGAGAAATCATATGGGACTCTATTATTATTATTATTATTATTATTATTGGTGAATTCTCCCAACAAATGGAAGACGGTAAGCAAATGACCAAATCAAGTTTTCGTTATCAGTATTATTATTATTATGTTACTAGATTTAGCAACACCTTAGGCCTCAGTCCATAGGTTTGTTAGATTCACAAAAGGAGACAGACATACTTCGCCACTGTGTTGGAGGTAGCATGGCAAATTCTTTTCCTTTGGAACCTACAGTTTAGTATGGAATCCAAACCATGTAACATGCTGCCATAACTCATTTGAACAAAGCAATGCTTATAAATATTAATGGCTACATCATAGTCTGAGACCAGGGCCATGAATTTTGAAGGTGATCATCCTTTTCACTGAGCTACCAGATTTATCATTAATGCATTATGTTATTATTAATAATTATTGTGTTTCTTGAAGCCTTTTACAGACTATACTACTAGTATATTGTCACAACTTGAATTCTAACAGTACAAACACCCTTATTTCAGTTGCTTATACAACTGGAGATATGCCTCACATTTCACACACATGTTAATTTGATGTATTTTTAGAAGAAAAGTACAATACCTGGAATTTTTTAATATGTGGCTTTGCCAAATAACCAATAAGCAGTGGCTATCTGTACGCAACTAATCTTTTTCTGTAGTATATTAACCTTATTTTTAAGAGGTATAGCAGTGCAGTAGCATTCTTTAATTCTTTCTTCAGTGGATATTTTTGTTTTCTGATGCTTATTTCTTTGATAAAGTAACATAAAACTAACCACCTTTCTTTCCATTTTGCAGCACACAGGAAATGCTTTACAGTCCATCTGCTGAACGTAACAAGGATCCAATTCTTGATATTCTGAAAAGGTATATTAGCAGTGCTGAAATGCAGGAGGAAAATGCTAACTTGCTAGAAATTTCATCTGGATCTGGTCAGCACATTGTTCATTTCGCCGCACACTTACCAAATATCCATTTTCAACCATCTGAAATAGATGAAGCCTGCAGAAGAAGTATAAGTGCATACAAACAGAGGTTCAAAGTGCAGAATGTTAGTGATCCAATTTCCATTGATGTTCGGCTGCCTTATTCTTCATGGGGCTCATTTGGAGAAAACTCATTTTCGTTTGTTTTAAATATTAACATGACACACATAACAGAATTTGAATGCACTGAAAATCTTTTCAAGAATTCTCAATGTATTTTAAAACCCGGTGGAATATTATTCATGTATGGTCCTTTTGCTTTTAATGGAATCATAACTCCTGAGTCAAATGTTACTTTCAATCACAGTTTGAAACTCAAAAATCCAAAATTTGGCCTTAGGGATGTAGAGGAACTGAAAGCTATTGCCAGTAATTATGGTTTGGAATTGATTGAAATTGTCAGTATGCCCTCTAACAACCATATGCTTATATGGAAAAAACCTTGAGTCATAAAATATCTATAAAGGAAACTAAAATGTTCTAAGCATATATCTTCATTATTTCTACTATTGGTTATGATCAGTTAAAATTTTTATATATTTCTGTACTATGAAACTTGTGTAATAAAATAATCAGCTAGTACATCATAGACAATGGCTGTCACTGAATGTGTTGTCCCCTCCTTCTTTCTACCTCAGTGTTACTAAATGTGTATCATACAAATAAAGCAAAGCAACATTATTCTGTGAATTTCAGAAGAAACATGTTCATTCATGTACAAATATGGGTCAGTATATTATTATTGTCATAAGGCTACCATGGCTTGATCTGTTGCCTGTTAGTATCTGTTATTTTTATATTAACAAGATGGTATTTCATTTCAGCCATCACATTTAAAATATGGCACAACACTGCAATTATTGTTATTCAGAAAATCAGGGAGAATATGATTATAATCATTACTACTCACCAAGTACAATATAATAGGTTAAGGAGAACTAAAGAGACAAAATATTATTCTGTCTTGCTGGGGAGAAACAGGTAACAACAATGAAATGGGTAACCACCAATTTCAGGTAGGATATTCAAAATTTTCAGCAAAAAAATAAAGGACCAGACAGTATTCCTACTCGACACTATGAACGCAAAGGCAATTGTATCTTATTTGATGAAGTTATATATTGCCTCCTTTGAACAAGGAAACATATGAACTGATTGGAAAACAACAATCATAAGTCCTGTGTTCAAGACTGGTAATGTTAATAACCCTCATATAGATTGATCTCATTTACTTTAATATTTTGTAGAATTTTAGAACAAGTCATTTATTCAAATGACCTACAGTCCATCGATGAAAAGGAGCTATTAAACTCAAATAAGTGTAGGTGCAGAAAAGGCCAATGCAGCAAGATACAATATGATCTTTTAGTCCACGACTTGTATTGTATTATAGATTAATGATTTCAGGTTGACTTAGTTTCATTACATTTTTAAAAAGCTTTCGACACTATGGTTCATGCTAGGTTACTTTCAACTTACAGAGGGTCCATGTCAGTAACAAAGAAATTTGGGGATCAAAGAGATATAAATGCAGGTCTTAATCAGTTGAGGCGTTATGTACAATAATCTTAATTTTTTAGTACGCGGAAGGAGCCTCCTCGAAGATCGTACATAATAGTGAAATATGAAAGCTAATACTATCGGACGTACCCTGGGAAACATTAGGAATAACTCTAATGGCAGATCCTTCCACCACCAGGACAAATTTCAAACTGAACGGTTTTTTTTTTTTTTTTCAAAGCCAGCTCTTTCGATTATTTCAATAAACATCGAAGGTATATCACCAGAGAAAGAGATTTTATTATCTATTATCTGTAAACACTCAGAATGTGACTTTTTATTGGTTCAAGGGACACATAGAGGCCCAAATGACAGAGGGTCAAAACTCAGTGGAATGGACCTTATTAATAAGAGACCAAGTGAAAAGTATGGCAGTACAGTTTTCGCCAAACCAGATATGTAGATTCTTTCAACAGGGATAACCTCAGATGCGAAATAGAGATACTGAACACCGACATCAAATCATGCACCATGACATCAGTGTAAAAGCCACCAAATGCCGAATTTAGCTTCACAGAACCACCTAACTTCCACTCCCAACCAACAAACATTGTTATGGGTGACTTCAATTGCCACAGCAAATCCTGGGGCAACAGGGAGACTGATAAAAATGGAGAGTACCGTAAAGAATGGGTTGAACGTATGGGCCTAATGTTAATATATGACCCAAAAATGTCACCGTCTTTCAGTAGTGCAAGATGGCAGAGTGGATATAACCCAGATAACATCTTTGTCAGTGAACACATTGCCCACCAGGCAAAGGAGAATGTTATGGAGCCAATCCCACGTATGCAACACAGGCCAATTATCTGCACTATTGAAGCAGTAGTGAAGCCAGAGTCTGTTCAGTTTAAAAGAAGATTTAATTTCAAGCCAGTACAATGGGGAAAGTTCTCTAAAGAACTATATGAGTAAGTCTTAAACCTCGACCCATCTCCAAATACATACGATGAATTTATTGAAATAGTTAAAGCCATCTCACGCAAACATATTTCTCGAGGCTACAGAACAACTTATACAGCTGGACTGGATAATGACTCCAAGTTTCTTCTTGAGAGATTCTGGCACCTATATGAAGAAGATTCATTTTCTGAAGAAACTATTAAGACAGGGAAGATCTCCTATATTCTGTCTCTACTGCTAGAAGAGATAAATGGTGCAATTTAATGTTAGAATTAGACACGAAACAGAACAGTCATAAGGCTTGGAAATTACTGAAGAATCTCAATAGTGATCCAACTAGCACTCCGCCTAGCCTCCAGTTAGTCCCGATCAAATAGCACACCAACTGCTGCTGAATGGAAAGACTAGAAGAAGACATGAAAACAGGAAGTTCAAAAGACACTGTGATGAGCAAGACCATCTTGGAACTCTATTCACATTGGTAGAACTGGAAGCTATCTTGCAGTCTTTGAAGATTAACAAAGCTGCAGCCTTAGATGACCTGAGAACAGAGCAAATTACAATGTTTGGCCCAGCTACAAAGCAGTGGATCTTGAATTTAATGAATGCCTGCACCTCCAACTTACAAATCCCCATGATCTGGTGGAAAGCAAGAGTTTCGGCACTGTTAAAGCATGAAAGGAACCAACAGATCCAAAAACTTCTGACCTGTCTCACTCTTTTGTAATCTTATACAAAGTCTTGGAGAGATTGATCCTCAACCGTATCTCACAGTGCATTGACAAAATGCTCATAAAGTAGCAGGATGGTTTTCGACATGGTTGGTTCATATTGTGGCCAAATTCTTAACCTGACACAGTATACTAGAGGACGGGTATGAAAGAGGACAGGTTACGGGTGTGGCATTCATCGATCTCACAGTGATATATGATACAGTCAACCACAAAATGTTGATAAGTAAGGTATACTTCCACCACAAAAGACTACCATCTAACAAGTCGTCCAGTGTTTACTACAGAACCGAAGGTTTTACGTTAGCCCTTCCACAATAAGAAGAGTGGCTTGAGAACTCAGAAGAATGGCCTTCCTCAGGGTAGTGTGTTGGCCCCGCTCTTGTACAACACATATACAAATGACCAACCAATTATTCCTGGAACAATAGCATTTATGCTGATGATACAGCAATTGCATCTCAAGGCATGACCATTGAGGCGGTGGAGGTGAAGCTGACAACAGCTCTTGAGGATATGGCCAAGTATTATGATGCTAATCACTTGAAGCCCAACCCTGGAAAAACGCAGGACTGTGCATTCCACCTGAGAAACAAAGAGGCCAGAAGGAAATTGAACATCAACTGTAGGGGACAACAACTATTTCATTGCGATACTCCAAAATATCAGGAAGTAATGTTTGGTTGCTCTCTTACATTCAGTGTCCATTGTAAGGATCTGAAATTCAAAGTATCCGCCCGTGACAACATCATCCGAAAACTTACAAGTACCTCCTGGGGAGAACAGCCAAATGTGCTTCGTAAATGTGCCCTAGGCACTCAGTTTATCCGCAGCAGAATACTCAGCACCAGTTTGGCAAAACTCTACGCATGCTAGGCAGGTTGATATAGCACTGAATGATACTGGTCACATTCTAACAGGTTGCCTGAAACCAATTCCTGCCAGCAAAATATACCAAATCATGGGTATAGCACCACCAGACATTCGGGGAGGAAAAACAGACCCCAGACACCATTTGTCTGGACACGAACCACAACCCACAAGGCTTAAGTCAAGAAAGAGCTTCATACAGTCAACCACAGCCATAACATCACCTGGAGCTCGCCGAGTAGAACTATGGCGAAATTCGTTGCCTGAAAGGCGCTGGAGGAGTATCAAAGAGGCCCCGGCCACAGGGTGTAGTCAGCCATATGTTATATGGGAGGCACTAAATAGATTAAGAAGTGACCCGATGCAGATCCAACATCAAAAAATGGGGTTACACTAGTTAAAATGAACTGTGTGAATGTGGTGAGCTGCTCGACCCACAACATCTGGTATACAGGAATCTACCGGAAACCTGCACTATCGACGATCTTTTTAGAGCAAATGAGAAGGTCATCAGGATTGCGGAATTCTGGTCACATTCCATTTAATTGTGTACCATAGTCCATAAGATTGATATTAATTAATTAATTTTATTTGTTTTGTTTCAACTTGTAATGTTATGTCCTGGACACGAGAAATAAATCAATAAGTACAGATATACACTAAAGAGCCAAAGAAACTGGTATAGGCATACATATGCAAACACAAAGATATGTAAACACTAAGAGTACGGCGCTGTGATCGGCAATGCCTATATAAGACAACAGGTGTCTGGCGCAGGCGTTAGATCGGTTACTACTGCTACAATGGCAGGTTATCACGATTTCAGTGAGTTGAACGTGGTGTCATAGTCGGCGCACGAGAGATGGGACACAGCTCTCCGAGGAAGCAATGAGATGGGGATTTTCCCGTACAATCATTTCACGAGTGCACCGTGAATATGGGGGCGTCCATAAATTACGTGAGGTGAAATAGGGGGGGGGGGTCCGGCGAAATCTCACCAAATCTCAACAGGGGGGAGGGGGGGGTCTACGGAAATCTCACGTGAGATTTTGCGAAAAATTTGGGGATAGTAGGATAGTAGAGCCAAAAAAAGGTCTACAATTTGCGCCTAAGTCGATTTTAGGAGGGTATTTCGTGAAAAAGTTAGGGTGTGACCTAAAAAAAAAAAAAAAGGTCTACAAAAGTTTCGAGTGCGATTTCTAGGGGGGGTTCTCACGGACCTGATCTCACCAGAGGGGGGGGGGGGGTCCGGCCAGATCTCACGAAATCTCACCAAGGGGGAGGGGGGGGTCCAGAAATCCGGAAAAACACCTCACGTAATTTGTGGATGCCCCCTATCGGGACTCCAATATAACATCAAATCTCCGACATCGCTGCTGCCGGAAAAAGATCCTGAAAGAATGGGACCAACGACGACTGAAGAGAATCGTTCAACGTGACAGAAGTGCAACCCATCTGCAAATAGCTGCGGATTTCAATGATGGGCCATCAACAAGTGTCAGCGTGCGAACCATTCAACGAAACATCAGCGATATGGGCTTTAGGAACCGAAGGCCCACTCATGTACCCTTGCTGAGTGCACGACGCAAAGCTCGCCTGGGCCCGCCAACACTAACATTGGGCTGTTGTTGATTGGAAACATATTGCCTGGTCTGACGAGTCTCGTTTCTAATTGTATTGAGCGGATGGATGTGTATGGATATATAGCCAACCTCATGAATTCATGGACCCTGTATGTCAGCAGGGGACTTTTCAAGCTGGTGGAGGCTCTGTAATGGTGTGGGGCGTGTGCACTTGGAGTGACATGGGACCCCTGATACGTCGAGATATGACTCTGACAGGTGACACATACGTACGCATCCTGGCTGATCAGCTGCATCCATTCATGTCCATTGTTCATTCCAACGGACTTTGGCAATTCCAGCAGGACAATGCGGCACCCCAGACGTCCAGAATTGCTACATAGTGGCTCTAGGAACACTCTTCTGGATTTAAACACCTCCGCTGGCCACCAAACTCCCCAAATATAAACATTATTGAGCATATCTGGGATGCCTTGCAACGTGCCGTTGATAAGAGATCTCCACCCCTTCGTACTCTTACGGATTTATTGACAGCCCTGCAGGATGCATGGTGTCAATTCCGTCCAGTACTACTTCAGACATGAGTGCATGTCACGTCGTGTTGCGGCACTTCTGCGTGCTTGCGAGGGCCCTGCACGATTTTAACCAGGTGTACAAGTTTCTTTGGCTCTTCAGTGTATGTTGTCGGAAAAAATGTACTACAGATAGAAAAGAAAACATTGCCAATATTCAACTAGAGTAGTTCGTGTAGACACAGACAGGATATGGTGGAGAATCTTGTTATTCCTATATATCTATGATACGTGGGTTAGGCTGGGATTGTTTGGCGGACAGACGACGTCGTTTTCGTTTAAATTTGTTGGAGAATATGCGAAATACTTCTTCTGCCAACCTATTTAGGTCGCAATGACAGAAGGGATAAGATTCGAGAGATAAGAAGCCGTACTGATACATTTATATATTCTTTCTTTCCTCGTTCTGTTCGGGATTGGAATACTCTAAAATAGGATTGGTGCTTAGCACCCTCTGCCACCCCCAGTAATTGTGAATTGCAGAGTATAGATGTAGATGTAGATTATCTTGCCTACACCGTTCAGCAGGAAGCCTATTACACATAATGCATATACCAAATAACTTTTGCAATCATTTTCAACTGTACTTTTCAGCTCAGAACATAACCTTGTTATACACCCGTTATCTATCTAAAACCATTTAGAAGGTAGCTAATCTCGTATAGTTGTATAGTAAGGAAATTTTATAACTATTTTCTTAACAGTAAAGCACTTTTTCACTCGATTCTAAACCATTTTCGTAAAAGACATAAAACTCAAATAAGGTGGTTTTTCAGTCATAATGAATTTTGTTGCATTCATTTCAACTAAGAAAGCAGAGCATGCCGATCATTTTATAGCATATTTGTATGCTTTTAAAATTTATTCGAGGAGATATTGAAAAAATGAAGAATTCAAACTTTTTATTTAAAAGAGCTAGGAAGATAAAAGTAGGCTTAAATGAGAGGGAAACATTCATTTAATAACAAGAATATAAAAGTTCAAAGGTAACTTGAAATATAAAGTTAGATTGAAGCTCTAGTGTCGACATGTGATTGCATCACCATGTGTGACTTTTTGAAATTAATATCTCTTAAACGAAAATAATTACGAGAAAATTTGTCATGACCAAAAATATTTTGAATAAATTAAATTAGGAAGACATAGAAAGACATAGAAAACATTGAGAAAAAAGAACGCAAAATTATAAGGAAAATTTTGGGCCCAAGACTCATAGGAGACCAGTACAGACTCAAAAGTAATCAGGAAATTCTACAATATGCAGACATTCACAGTGATATTAGAAAACGCCGACTAAAATTTTATGGACACATCAAAAGAATGAACCCTAACAGACTTACAAGACAAATAGTTGAATTCTATGAAAACCGAAGTAAATCAATATCGGATACAATGAAATGGATTGGAGAAATCAAGAAAGACCTCAAATTAGCAGGAATTGTTCCAGAAGATTTCGAAAACAGAGACACATTTAAATCAAAAATTCACAAGTGGCAAGTTGACCGGGAGGAAAGATTAAAGAAAAGACCAGGAACAACATGGTCAGATGAGAGGAAAGAAGCCCACAGCAAGCGTATGAAGGAAATATGGGCACAAAGGAAAGCGAACAAACGCTTCTGAGTACTTTGCGTAGTCCTAATGGGCTTATCCGCAAATAATAATAATAATAATAATAATAAATTAGGAATATTAAAATTTCGAGAAAATCCGAGTAAAATTACTATACCATGAAAATGTGGGATTTTGGTAATTCACCACAGAACAGTACTTTCCCACGGGAATTTACGATTGTTCTATGGCAATTCAACAAAAGATTAGCCAAGGCTATAAAAAACCAACCAGGGTTTCCTTGTGGAGGCAGTTGCCAGCAGTATTTGATTGATATAGGAGGAGCGTGTATATCTTTAGTCAACATGCGGGTGATAGAATTTGGACGGTGCGTTTGGGACTTATAAAGTTTTCAAACTAGGCAACGACGTCATTTAACATATTGAAGTCGGGGTGGAATACTTCTAATATTATCATGAATTGAAGGGAATTTCTTAAGTTCTCACGAACTATGAGGGAGTGGTGAAAGCTGTATCGAAGTTGTGGACTTAAGTGAGCGAGTTGAATCTACCTGCTGTCTTCGATAATGGATGTGTAGATCAGATGCCTTTCCTTAGGTTTGCAACTGATACCAGTTAAACTACCAATTTTCCAGAATATACAATTTCTTATGAAGTGAACTTTTTATTTGGCTGTACAACCTCTTACCTGTTAGCTGTTACAGGTTAAATTAACAGCTTGACGGCCGATTTAAAGAAACCTAGCAATTCACGGGTTCGATTTAGGTAGTGCAAACTGTATCAGTACCGGTCACAGCTTACGCGGAATCTTGATGGAACCCCCTAGGCAGGAGTTCATGACAATCTGCATTTTTTCCCACAAATTAAACAAGAACAACCCACGTATTATTCCATTGAATATTGCATTAGTTTTCACAAAGTCGTATTTCCAGCTTAGAAAGTGTATTTACGGTAAATATGACCAAGAAAATCATGGTATACTGTGTTGGTAAGGCACGTAATGCAGATGCGAAAAAACTCTGAACAAACTTATAGACACATATACCAACTGTCGAAAACGGTGAAGCAACCTAAAATTATTAGATTGAGGAGTAAAAATGATTTCTTCCGCGACATTTTTGTTAAAATTAAAATAAATCTGTTCTTACTCAAATCGGAAGATATTCTGACCTTATATTAAGTTATTATGTTGCATTCAAGAAAGTATGTTGAACTGCTACTGACAACGGTAGTATATCTGTTGCGAATAGTTGCAGCATTCTATATTACATTTATTTGTAGCGCTGTAAAGTTTTTGTACTTAATCTTCGAATCTTTCCTGTGCGTAGTTATTGCGTTACTCAGTTGTTTTTTTATGGCTTAGCGCCTCGTCGACGTCAAGGTCATTAGAGGCGGGATGAGAGTGGAGACAAGGAAAGTCAAGGGATTCGGCCATGGCCTTTTGAAGGAAGCATCCCCGCATTCACCTGGAGTGATTTTTGGAAACCATTGAAAACCCAAATCTGGATGGGGATTCGAACCCGCGTTCTCCTGAAGGCGAAGCCTGGGCGTTAACCGCTACTCAGTTGTGGGTATGTATTCCTTGCGAACATTTGCCGTCTTTCGTGTTATATTTGCCTTTTTTCGTGTTATATTTGTCTGTACTGCAGAAGTTAGCTTCTATTTAAGCCTTGAGAAGTTTCTGTGTGTACGTGACAGGTGCTGTCAAACTGTTGTGCAGGTTATATAATAGGCGTGTTTCTTAAGTAAGGAACGGTCGGCGATATCTTTTTAAGTCTAGCATCAACGAAGTTTTAAGCATGCGCACATGTTACCGGTGTTATTTGTGCATAGATAGACACAGTTGTAGCCGTGCCGGAATAGTGAGAACTTTGTGGTGAGTGATGGAAATGTTTAAGACGATTGAAAGTCCATCCGCGTGTGCAGTAAGGACAGTTATCAGATTCCAGACAGCGTGAAATGTGACATCGGTGTAAATTCATCGCCAGATCTGTGAAGTGTCCGGTCCCAATGCGATGAGTGGTATTAATGTTCGCCCTGTTGACTGTCGGTTCTGAAACCACTTAGCTTCGTTACATACTTGACGTTTGATAAATCACTTATTCCTAGTTGTAATTGGATCTTTTCCTCCGTTCTGTTTACTAGTTCTTTTCCTTACACTTTACTGTACGCTTCGAGTAAGACACGCGTAATTAATGTACCGCGGTACTTGTGAGAAATTCGTAGGTTTACAAAACCTCCATTTGAGGTTTCGCTGTCAAGTATACATTAAAAAAGTGTAGGGATTGTGACACAGCTTGCAGCCTTTTTTACTAAAGTTACAAAGTTGGAAACTGCCATAAGAAGTTACATTAGATGTAATAGAGAGACGCAGATGTAGCAACGCTGCTCGCAGGTTCTTCCACGAAGACAATCGCAGCAGTTCCCATGGTTGAGAGAGAAGATACTGTGTAAAATGGTGATTGCCGTCTGATATCAACTACTCGAAGCCACACACGGATCCTGCCGCATAACCGTAGAAGCTAGCAAGCTGAACTTGTTTGACTTTCCTACCTTTCAGATGTAGTGCCGAAAGATGGCACAGTTATTATCCAGTGAGTTGGCGGCCCTCCAACCATTTGTGTTTAGTGGATGGGAGTTTCAATGTTAAGCGGCTTGTGAAGCATCCAAGGAAATCTGTGAATCGTTAGAGGAAAGAATCAAACGTTCACTCTTTGTGTGTGTTATGTAATGCCAGATGTGGAGCAGGACATCCAGGATACCACTGCGCGATCGAGTGCAGTAAGGTGTGGATTATGGCTCATGACGTCTATCGCCTGGAATATGTGATTGTTCAGTCTGCCAGTAAAGGCCCCTGCCAGGCAGACCTCACACACAACGCGCCTGCACGCCGGGATACATATACTACTCCAAACAGGCGCAAAACAACCAGGAAAACAAATAGAATCATCTAGAAGCTAAGTGGGACTATTTCTTACAGAGGTCGCCGTACTACCACACAACGTAATTCCTGCGCCAGGCCGCCTATATAAGCGTAGCCGGCCGCTCCACCGCCAGTTCCAGCCTGACCGCTGAACCAGCGTCAACTACAGAAGACCACCGGAAGTTCGCGAGAAGTAGAAGCCGTCACTCTACCCCGGATCAGGACCAGGCTGAAATTCTCGACGGTCTTCTGATAACTGTACCCACATTTGTTTATGGTTTACCTGTTGTATTGTGTACCGAGTAATAAACTTCAAGGAACCGTTAAGTGTAGTTCACTTCAGTGATTCTCGTCTATTCCTTCCTCTGGTTGACTGAAAAGGTGACCTCTGTGACCAGCGGCCGCCGGATTATCGATTTCAAACGTCGTCGTGAGAAAAGACTCCTGATCATGGCTGCTCATTCCACAATCTTCACCATCGAATCATTCAAGGTTCCATTAAATACATTAGCTCATGGGTACACTACCCACGGGGATGGGTTACACGATTGGTGTAAACCGTGTGGAGTGGAATTGGGAAGAGGGTTTTAGGTTAAAGGTTGAAGACTCGGGACCCGAAATATTGTCACAGGCAATCCATATAAATTTTGCACTACGCGCAAAGTATAGGCCGAAAGAATTGCATCATTTTAAAGTTCTCCTGGTTAACTGCCGAAGTATGTGCAGCAAAAAGCCAGAGCTAGAGAGCATTATAAATACCACAGTAAAACACACCGTAATCAGCAACAAAAGCTGATTAAAATTGACATAAGCTTCTCAGAAATTTTTAATAATAGCATTAACGTTTCCCGAATTAATAGATTGCTATCCACTGCAAGTGGAGTATTTATAGCCAAATATAAAACATCATGTGTAATTAAATAAGCATCGATTCGGTTTGTGAAATCATATGGATTAAACTCAAAGTCGTTAACACAAAGTTTGTGATATGCTGCTTCTGTTATCCACCAGACACAGGCATAACTGCTGCGCAAGTGCTGAGAAAAAATTTAGATGATGTGGCCCGACGATTTCCAAATCATGTAATAACACTGGCATGTGAATTCAGAGTTCCTTGCATTGATTGGATTAATTACATTTACAAAACTATTGGCAGGGATAAAACGTGTTGTGAAATCTCTCGAGATCTATATTCTTTCAGTTCAAACAGCTGGTTACAAATACAACATGGCATCTTAAGGTTATGTTTGTGGTACATAGTAACCTTTATGTAGCATTTGTAATGCTTATTCAAAACAGTAAACTCAATATGCACTGGAAGTTCTATTAGGTGGAAACGTGATTCAGTACTTTGATGATTGCAACATTTTGAACCATTAAAAAATTCATCGTGCACTTAAACCCAATATAAACTTTAGCATGTCCGAGCTCCTTTCACCGACATTACTGTGGGCAAGTCTCGTCGTTCACCAAGCTTCTGTAGAAATACATGTCTGTGAAACCTTGTCACGAAATTTGGTTAATTCTTAAATAGTAAATGCATTTGTGAAGCAAGTCAAAGTCATCTCTTTGTTAATAAAGCTGAAACTAGGCCTGCTGAATACTTAATTATACTTTAATATCATTGCTCTTAGGTATTATATAATGAATAGGTTACCTTTTGAAAGCAAACATGACGTAATACAATATTTGATTTTTATTTATAAACGTTTGCAAAGAAAATCGTACACTGATAAAAGCAGTTCAAACATATGAAGGTATTCATAAAACAAAGTAGGATACAAGGCGAAAAAAGTAATGATAACCTCAAACGCAGATTGGACAAAGAAAATAAACTAGACTCTAATAAGAGGTTGGATTAAGTTGCAGAAATGAGTGGGTGATTGAGATGGATCAAATTACAAGTTAACACAATCAAGGAATAAATTGTAAATTCCGCAGCATGGAATACACGGCAGAAACTGCGTTTACCTCATTTTGAAGATTTTGTGTTGAATCTATTTGGTGGTAAACTTCAGTGAGTCGGCAGGTGTTAGACGACTAACGTGCGAACGCGCTGTTTGGTGACATGAAGACAGTTTCGTGGTAGAAGGGGTAAAAGCGGCTATTCATTAGCTGCTTATTACATTAGTACAATATTTGTTTTTAAGGCTACAGGAGACGATTACATGACAGTGTGATGGGGAAGACTGCTGCACACTGACGTCAGCGTTCTAAAGTCCCTGGGCCATGCTCGCTGCGTAAATGGATTTTAATCTTGGTCTTGATTCTCAGAAGTAGTCAGCAAATGTTTGAAATTTCAGACAAGGTTCATCAAACTGTGACAAGGAGCAGAAAAGTAGCACAACGTCTGATCTATCGAGTTGCATGTTTAAAGAAGCTCTCTGACGACATTTTGCAATTGTTACAAACCTCACAGACGTAATGAAATAAAGGCTTGAAAAAAATTTCCCCCTATCTCAGAAATTGGCAAATATACGACAAAGCCATAAAGTCAGGTAAGGTTAACATCTATCGCTAATGTTTAATAAGCATATATGTATATAAAGTTATCAAAAGATGTTAAATATTTTTGAATAGATAATAATCATTTTATTTGCTGATGAACAGTTAATTACAAACAGAACGGAAGACGACATATAAGAAGTAATATGTAAAGTGAAATTTGCTGACAAATAGTTTGATTTGAAACTCTCAGATACAAAAATAAAAAAAAGTTAAGCTACGGTATTAAGAAAAACAAACCCAATCGGAGAAAGAATTATCATAAATGATAACGCTACAGAACAAGTAGCTAATTTAACAAACGATTAATATTCATTACTTACAACAGCTCACAGGTTCCTTATGTTAACACAATATTATTTATGGGAACGATGCAACACAGTCTGAAACATATGGGTAAAAACATGCCGAGCAGGATATGGTGAAAGTGAAGATCGCGGTTGCGATAGATGAATCATCTATGTGAAATAAAAACATTGAATGTAATGAGTGAGCACATGTTGAGGCGGTCACTCGCGCCGTCACCCTCGCCACCACCACTCACCTCGATGTCGATGAAAGAACAAATTATTTAGTTTTTCACATCGCGGTCTTGTGTGATACTGGAGATCTGCTTGGCTTTGACGGGTTTAGCTAGTTCATGCGTTCCAGCTTCTTCGCTTGATTATGCAGTTCGGCTATCGTATTGTACAGAATAGTTTTGTTTTTCGTAATGATAGAAAAATTCAAGGTAATAAGTGCAGTGTTTACACTTCTCGCTCTATGGGATGAACGTCATGGAAATAACCACAATAGCTTCATTCAAAAAAAAAATTGGAAGAAAATAGAAGTTGGACTTGGATGTGTAGGTAAATGAAGTAGAAAATTGGCTCACGCTGTTTTTGAGTAAGTGTTAGTTAAATAACGAACTGTCGCAGTATCGAGAGCGAGGGTAGGTGAGTTTGTCAGAAGCAATAGAGGTCGCGTTGGCAGAGGAATGAGTAATCGCATCAGCGAGAGAATAACGAGCTTTTCAAGATAAACAACAAGACAGCGCGAGGAAGGGATCTGGGGAGACAGGTATGGGTAGTTGAGCGCATTTGTACGTATGAATTAGGAAAATATGGGAGCACCGCCATGTCAGTTATGTAGAAGATCAGGCCATAGTGCACGACCATGCAGAGATGTATCGGCGATACGTGAAATCACGGAAATGCGGGAGGCAAACGAAGATCAGTGAAGACCAAGAAGAGAAAGGAAATGGAGCAGATAGTCCAAACTGGAGTGACAGACACTGAAGGAAAAAAGAGGAAATTATCGGACTGACACGAATGTGCAAGACCCAGTTTTATGTGGTCCACGCAATTTGAATAATCATAGGAGACCATGTCTATTTTTCATGTCCGTGGTCTGTTATAGGTACAAGAGGCAAAGTCATGGAGAGAGTGACTGCAACGCCTGTTTACCCCCGGAACAATGGAGGAAGTTAAAAAATTCCGAAAACTGATTCTGAGTGAGATCGAGCAATCTGGGAACACTCAAACAAAGAATTAAGTAGTACCGACTGAAAAAATATAAACGATTTTATTGAGCTTAAGTGTGCCGATAGTAGGTACAGCCCTATTAAATTATTGTTGGATTAAGGGGCGCAAATGTGTCTCATTCAGTCAGTGTGTCCGAGAGAACCGAAGGAGAAAGGATGTGCAGCATAAGAATCAAAGAATCGCTGGTGCAGCAATTCATACTGAAGATGCAGTATTGGTGACGTTGAAGGAAGGGAAGGAGATGGATGCCTCCTATGAAGTAATTATCAGAACAGACCTGCTAAGGAATTGGAAGACAGTGTTGGATTGCAGTGATGCGGAAACAAGGAAACACTATTAATATGAAGAGCGAGGAGAAAATGGGAGGAAGCATGAGAAAAGATGGATTTCGGGGAGTGTCACAGAAAGGAAATGTGTGAATAATTTGTGTGAGAGCACTGTAATAGAAGGTGGTGGAAGTGGATATAGAGGGAGTGCAAAGGGTCGAAAGTTGCAGTGGGGTCGCAGCAGAGCTTTCTGAAGGAGTGTTGGTGGCAGTGTGTAAGGGAACATATATCCTCATAGTGTTGAAAGTTATGAAGGATAAGGAATACTAATATACCCATGAGTGGTAGTAGGACAATATGTAGAAGAAAAAGTGACGATGGTTGCAGCAAAGAATGATGGTCGGACAAGAAAGAATGACTAAGGCAGATTCTGGAAGAGTTGAAATTCGATCATCTGAAGGTATCCGAGAAACAAACCATCAGAGAATTATGTGCCACATGTAATGATGTGTTTTATTTGGAAGAAGGATCGTTACCATACATGGGGTCGGTACAGCATGACATTCGGATAAAGCCAGAAACAGTTAAACGGATAATCAATGCGTGAGTCAGAGGCAGAAGGAAGACCTCAGAAAAAAATGAAGGAACAAAGGCCAGATGGAACGAAAAAAGTGGAGAATTGTTATCGACTACAGGAAGTTGAATGAGACAGCAATAAGCAGTACATCCCTTTTGTCACTCATAATGGACACACTTGACAGGTTAGGGGAAGGCATGTTTTGTCTCTACCTTTTGTTTTGCGAAGGGATACTATCGAATCAATTTAGCAAAGGTCGAGAGCGGTAAAGACGCCTTTAGCGAGCCAAATGATCACTGGGATTTTAAACTTTTACCATTGGGGTTGGCGGATGCACCTGTGACTTTCCACGTCATTCGTACTAACTGGATTAAAGGAGAAGAAAGCAATGGCTTATTTCGATAAGGTGGTTGTCCTTAGCTCCGCGCTGGAGAGAGAAAAAAAAACATAGAGAGAGAGTTTTCGGACGGCTTCAAGCACATAAGTTAAGGCTGCAAAGAAACAAATATTAGTTCCTAAAATGAAAGGTAGCGTACATAAGGAATATCTTGACAGGTGAAGGTGTGAAACCAAATCGGAGCAAAGTCCATGAAATGCGGGATCCCTCATCTAGCACCTACTTGAATTGCTTGAAAGATCGAGATACTACGAGGCTGTGACAGAACAGAATAATTTCATAAGAAAATCATATTTTTGTGAAATGAAATTAAACAAAAATGATATATTTACTCCTATAGCAAGGAAATGTAAGTTGCCATGGCAATAAGAAAGATCAAGAGATAGCTAGAGGTTAGCGACGTAAAGGCCGAAAGGTTGCTTTGTTACAAGTTCACTGCTTAAGAACCTTGCATTCTTCGGATACTTTAAGACCGATGTAGTTCCTAGAAGAATAAGAATTGGGTACAATAAATGTTAATCTGTTAAAAGCGTAGAACTGAGTTACATTTATATTTATAACTCAGGCGCGCGACATGGCGACCGTGACAGGACTTACATTTGTGTGATGTTAAGCTAGAATGCTGTATGTATGTATGTTTTCATTATTAGATATTTCAAGACAATACATGTTTTTTAGGTCATTTCTGTATATTGTTAGTATTAAGAAGAGAATATTTTGTAAAATGTTTTGTAAAAAATTCTAATAGGAACAGAGGAAAGAGTATCGCTGAATGCAAGGTTATTCTTATAAGTTTACCAATGTCTTATAAGCAAAGACATGGTGAACTTGAGGAGGCATGTGACAGAACAGAATAATTTCATAAGAAAATCATATTTTTGTGAAATGAAATTAAACAAAAATGATATATTTACTCCTATAGCAAGGAAATGTAAGTTGCCATGGCAATAAGAAGATCAATAGATAGCTAGAGGTTAGCGACGTAAAGGCCGAAAGGTTGCTTTGTTACAAGTTCACTGCTTAAGAACCTTGCATTCTTCGGATACTTTAAGACCGATGGAGTTCCTAGAAGAATAAGAATTGGGAACAATAAATGTTAATCTGTTAAAAGCGTAGAACTGAGTTATTTATATTTATAACGTCAGGCGCGCGACAAGGCTTTAGTTAAATTGCTAAACAGTTGCATGAACTGTTGCAGAAGGGAAATACAGACCAATGGGAGAAGGCGGAGGAAGACGCTTTCTGTTCATGAAGGAGGTTTTGACTACGCGCCAGTGCTACATTAACCTCATGTTTTTAAAAAACTTTCACCATTACATCAGACAACAGTCTAACTTTTATAGGCGGGTTTTAAGTCAGGAGATAAATGAAGGGGATGCCCCGATAGTGAATGCAACGAGAACGCTTTATAAGGCGGATAGATCTTACCCAACGATCGAAAAGGAATTATTAGTGTTTGTGTCGTGGTCGCTGATTTTAGTATAGATTTGTAGCATAGATTTTAGTGGCAATGAAGGCAGAGTGTTTCAAAGCCAGCGCAGTAGTATGAAGACTACACCGCTCCTATATGACACCGGCGGCAAGGCCGCTGGTATGCAGTCCTTACTGTGGGAAACTTACCCAGCACGACTGGTACACGAGGCCTACACACTATGAGCACATGAACCACACGCATGTTCGTCGTGACAAACAGCCAATGAGATGAAGACTTTCCCCACCTTCCAGAACCGAGAGCGCTTCTTGGCGCGCACGATTCGCCCCAGTCCGTGATGTGAAATTTCGTAGGGCAGACCTGTTACCATCCAAATAGGCCATTTCAGGCATTTTTCTATCATTCTCCCTCTGCTGGGTCGGAATGCATTCTGTATTAGTTTTGTATCAATTGTTGTAATTGTACCATACCGCCGCTTTCAACAATAAATCAAGTAGTCACAACTCTTCCTATCATTTCAAGGAGCATGTACCTCCTGATTTTAAGCAAATTAAGTCTGTGTGTATGTATTTTTATCCTAGCCAGAAGCTTACAGATGCCGACTGGAAACCAGAAGTACCTCAGCCGACAGTAAGTAGACGCTAGGACAGACCGACAGTGGGTAAGTTCGTCCCTCACTCGGTCTACACGCGACAGTTGTGTGGGCTGTGAAACCGTTCCAAGGGTACATATACGGCCGAGGGTTTTACATGGTATGGATAATAAGCCGTTGAAGTGGGTGTCTTCAATTAACGAGCCGTCATCTCGACTGATGAAGCTCAAATTGAAAATGGAACTTATCAGTACACGATTTAGTACAGTGCAGAGAAGGAAATCATGGTTGTCGATGCCTTTATCTCGTAGCAGACAGACTGAAGCGATGGGAGTACTGGTCGAACACAGCGTTGGTAAAAAACCAGGAACGCGACAGAGCTGATAAGGAGAGACCTAATCCAGCTGATCGTCAGTAAAGAGAAGAAGGAGATCGTGTAGAAAGCTCACGATGCGCGTTTCGCTGGCCACCAAATCGTCTCTCGGCCTTGCCAGACGTTAATGAACATATCATTGTAGACTTGAATGAGGATAGCTATATCCAAGTACATAAAGCGATAGTGTCAAATAAGCAACCGGCAGCAGCCAAAGAAAAAAATTGCGTTAAAATCACGGATACGCGGGAGTAAGTGTTTGAGCGATGCGATATTGAATTAGGTGGGGCCACTTACGATCAGTGCAGAAGGTTACATATATATTCTGACATTCCAGGACACCAGGCAGTATCAGTTGTAAGACAGGTAGCGGAGACAGTGAGCGAGGAGCTGACGGTGACAATGGCACTGAGGTATGGAATACCCAAAGAACATCCGCCCGATTCGTGACAGGTATATATAGTTGAAGGAAAAGCGTAAGTGTGATGTTGAAGGAATTAGGTTGGGAAGACCTGGAACACCGAAGGCGTTGCTCTCGACAAAGCTAATTGAAAAATTCACGACTGACTTATCTTGGAATGACAGCAAACAAATATTGCTACCAGCAATATTCATATCTAGGAATGACCGCGAAAATATGATAAGAGAAATCAGAGCCAGAACCAATTAATTACTCTACTCATTTTTTCCACGAGTGATTAGGAAATGGAATAGAAAGGGTTTACAGGGCGAGTAAATGTAAAATTCAACAGAAGTAGTTCTCCATAAATCGGTCCGGCCTCCTGGTCTTGGTTTTCCTTGGTTTTCCTAGATCACTCAAGGCAACTTCTGAGAAATGTGTCTCAGGTATTAGACAAAAAGAGGGCATTTACATCTTACCGGCCCGATTCGAACGGGTTACTTGAAAAGACACATTGATCAATAGCAGAATACATACATTTTGTAGATGAGACGCAGTTATTTTGGAGAACAAGAAATAAATAACGATAATGAATGCATTTTAAACTTGTGCGCTTTTACAAGGTAATGCATAAGAGCGTGGTGGTACTTATTGTTATCTTTATTGCATGTTTAAGAATAATATTCATAATTTGTATTAATTACATGATCATCTGTGTGCTTTCCTAAATCATTTTTTTGATGATAATAGCTGAATAGAATTGGTACAAATATAATTGCTTCCATATTTCCACCTTAAGGCAAACACGCCGGTGTAGCATTTTTAGTTTCTACTGTTTATTGGTAAACGTGGTCTGTGATCTACATCTTTGTCAGTATCTTGCCTTGCCGGAGAAATTCGATTATTCATGACTTGTATAACATCAGTTTAAAATTAATACACCTGTCTTTTATATGAAGAAAGATGCTGTTTACCTATTTTATTTTGGCTTTGCGGGGCAATTGTACTGTCTACCAGTACAGGTCGGCGACTACCATTTTCGTGTGTTGTTGTTGTACAACTGTCTAGTTATACACTGTTTTTCTGAATGTGACGAATACACATTATACCAGCTAATTTGCGATAACTTCTCTGCCGTCATAAGAATTCTGATGTTACTAATACTATTATAACTAGTACTCCGCAATTCAATAAGGCCTAAAACAGACGAAACGGCTTCCCGCCGCGTGGTGGTCGAAACGGTTGTCGGCCGAACTGTTCACACGACGCGACACTCAAACTGTATTTTTTAATGCAAAAGTAAATATTAAGATAAAAAGATAATATTTCGGTGCTGGATCAATAGAAAAATATTAAATTTCAAAGTCTAAAATTGTAATATTAAAAGAATTTTAAATCATAAAATAATTACAAGAAAAGTAAAAAAATTAATATAAAATTTGAATTTTCATTATTTATTTAATGTAATTATGTATTACGTGTTTTCCATTTCAACACTAAAGTGTAATGATACAAAAAGAGAAAAAGATCTCCATATTTGATTCATATTATTTATTCGGCCGTGTCGTCGCGCCACCTCCACGCTGTGATTACATCATCATCATCGTCAATAGTTTCCAGCCACTGGCCGGGTATGCTTCATGCACAAGCCTCTCTATTTCCTTATTTCTTTCCACTACCTCTATGTCATCACCTTGTTTCAGTGCTCTCTTGTCTTCTGTACACACTCCTCCACTCCTCTGAGCCATCCAGCTCTTGGTCTTCTTCTGGGTCGTTTACCATGCATCTTAATTTCGTGGATTTTCCTTGGGACTATCTGAACCTCCATTCTCTTTCCATGGCAATACAATCTGAGTGTGGCCCTCTCTATCATTTCCATCATTTCCTGTGGAGGTTCCTCTTTAATCGTGTATCTAATCACTTCATTCCCTATTCCGTTCATTTTTGTAACTCCAATTCTACCTTTTAAAAACTTCATTTCGCTTCTTGTACCCTGTTGATTTCCCGCTTCTTCATTGTCCATGTTTTAGCAGCATATGTCAAGAGAGGCAATACCGAGCGTGGTGGTGTAATGGCTAGCGTTCTGGCCTCGCATTCGGGAGGACGGCGGTTCGAATCCCCGTCCGGGCATCCAGATTTGGGTTTTCCATGGTTTCCCAAATCACTCCAGGCAAATGCCGGGATACTTCCTTCAAAAGGCCAGGGCTGAATTCCTTCCCATTCCTTGCCCCCCATCCTTTCCCGTCTCTAAAGACCTCGCTGTTAGAGAGAAGTTAAACAGATTAAAAAAAAAGGAGAGGCACATAGTTTGTGTCATTAGTTAGTCTCTTGCTTCTCTGTGTCACGTCTTTATTCCATATCAGGCTTCTAATACTCCTTAAAAACGAGTCCCGCTTGTCTTCCTCTTTCACTTATCTCTCCATCGTTTTCCCCACTTTCCTCAAGTACTTGTACCTGCTTACCTTCTTTAGTTGTTCACCTGCCACCACTATTCCCTTTTCTATCCTATTCTTCTTTCTGGTTGTTATCATATACTCACATTTCTTTACATTAAATTTCAGGCGATATTCCTCCACACTATCTGTCTATACATCCAACTGCTGCTGCACTTCCTCTTCATCACCTTCCCAGATGATCAGGTCGTCCGCAAAAGCTATCAACTTCATGTTTTCCTCTCTCGTCCTCACTGCCACCTTCTGTATTATATCATCCATGATTAAAATAAAGAGTAGTGGTGAGAGGGCACTTCCTTGTTTTAGTCCATTCCTTTGTTCGAGCCAATCTGTTCTTCCGTCCCCTATTTTCACATATTTCACATTTCCTTGGTACAGGTCTTTCAGTCTCCTGATGGTTTCTTTACTCCTGTTACCTTACTCCTGTGTACACAATCATAGGCTTTCTCAACATCGAGAAATGCCAACAGTGGATCCTATCTATACTCATAATGTTTTTCCTGCAGCGTTCTCATTGCAAAAATAGGTCCACTGTCGATCTCCCTAATCTGAAGCCATACTGCTCTTCCCTTAGCTCTTTTCCTCCCTGTCATGTATACTTTTTGCAATGATCTTCTTATATACTTTGGCACTGTAGCACATCAGCGTGATCGCTCTATAGTTTTTAATCTTTTCTGCTCCCTTTTTTGAATATAGATACGATTATTCCTTTTATCCAGCCTTCAGGGGTTGCGCTCTGATTCCATAACTTTCTCATCACACGGTATAGCCACTGCTTTCCTACTACTCCTGCTGACCTTACCATTTCCACACTCACTTCACCGATGCCAGGTGCCTTTCCACCCTTCATATTATGCAGAGCTGTTACTACTTCTTACCAAGTTAAATCCTTTTCTTTCTCTCCTACATGGCTGTTATTCTCCTGCTTCTGTTGAAGAACTGTACGACCCTGTATCCAATCTGGGTTCAGTAAGGCTTCAAAATGCTCTTTTAGCATCCTTTTTAGTTTTTCTGTGCTGTTTATTTCATTTCCATCTTTATCCAGCATGTTCCTTTTACCATTCCATATAGTACTTTCTTATTACCTTTGCCGTCTTCTTCCATTATCTCAGTCCATTTCTCCAGCCACTTCCTCCTTTCCTCCATTACTACTTTTTTTTTGCCTTCTCCTTTTTCTTCACATATTATCCCTTGTCTCCTGAGTCATCTGCTTGAACTATTCTCTAAAGGCCCTATTCTTGAGTTGCACTGCTTGTTTCACTCTATCATTCCACCATGCTCTTTCTTTCCACCTTTTTGTGTTGCCAGTACTTCCATACAATGCTTCTGCTGCTAGAACAAACGTCATTTTAAAATATTCCCAATCCTCTTCCACTGTCCCCATTTCCACTGTGGGTATCTTGCTCCTTACTATTCTCTGGTATTATTCTTCATTACTCATCTCATTCAATTTCCATACCCTTAATATCCTATCCTTTCTTCCAGATTTTCTCCTATCTGCCACAATCCTTAGCTCCATTACCAATAGCTGGCTATCACTAGCTAATGTATCTGATGGTATTACCTTTGCATCTGCCACACTCCTCTTCAATTCCCCATTAAATATCATATAGTCCACAAGTGACTTCCTCTGCCAATCACTAATATACTAGGTTACCTGGTGATTCTCTTGCTTTTTGTACTATAAATTTCCTATTTTCGATCATTTCGTTTGCTTCTTCATTTCTGCCACCCCATCCTTCTGTCCCTATTACTTCCTCATACCCCTGCCTTTCTGTGCCTACAGGAGCATTCAGGTATCCCCTAATTATAACATTTTCCCAATTTAACTGTCTTTGCGGCTCCTGTTGAAAACTCCTCCTTCTCATGGATTGGACAACCTACTCGTGGGGAGAATACTTGCAGTACATCCAGGCTTCTTCCTTTAACCGTTACCTTAATCTTCATGATTCTGTCACTTATCTCTTCCACTTTCTCCTTTAGTCCCTCTCTCACAACTACCCCTACTCTATTTCTTCTCCCTTCCTCATTTCCATTCCAGTACAATCGGAAACCTTTCCTCAGTTAACTCCTACCCTTTCCTTTCCACTTTGTCTCACCCAACCCAAAAATATCCAACTTTCTTCTCTCCATCACGTCCACAATTTCCTTCACTTTCCCAGTTAACGTATCGACTCGGCAGAAACCACTTGGTTTGTTTTAGACCCAGAGTGGGAAGCGGAAACAATCTGTTCTGATGTGCGTTAATGCCGACCCTATCGCACAGACTTTGACGATTGAACAAGCAGAGAGGATAACGAAACCAGAGCATTGTGTACAAAAGGCAACCACAGAGGAAGATTCAGGTAAGCGCCAACATAAAAATTGCATGTAAAGGAACTATTACAGGAAGGGGAATGACATACCCAGCGATTCTGAAGGAATATACTCGTAAATTCGGGAAACGAATGGTGGACATTTCGAGGTGCCTCAAACTAGCTCCGATTGTTTAAGTGAGAGATAACGTTCTGGCTTCGAATTCGGGAGAACGCGGGTTTAAATTCTCGTCCAGCCATTCGATTTTGTTTTTCTATGGTTTCCCATAAAGATTCAAGGCGATTTTCCGAACGATTCCTTCAAAAAGGCGGTGACCAAAGTCCTATCCGATTCCAATGACATCGGCATCGCCGAGGAGTAAAACTATTAGGAAAAAAAAAACTGAAAGTAAATCCCAATGTCAAACGAGCATAAAAATAGACGGACGTTCTCTTTTGGCTGAATTTCGTCAAAAATGATGAGCTAGATACTGGTTGTCATACAGAACTTCTTTTCGACATATGTTGGAAGCGTCTTCTGCCAGTTTCTCTTGATTTTTGCGTAGCACCTTTCATTTGAAACATTGATGCACCCAAAGGAATGTGGTCCTCCACTCACCCTCCCTACCCCTCGGATCGTTTAGCGGGGAAGCGGGGATAGTTGGCTTTAAGAGGACTCAGGTTGAGATCACGCAGTTGGGTGCCTCGTGGCAGCCGACTGATGCGTGTAAGGTGGACGTTTTAGTACTATCCGCGCGTGTCTGAGCCCCGAGTTGACGATCGCTAGACCGTTAGTTGAGTCGCAAGTGTGGCAGTGTCCTCTCAAAAGTGGAGGATCGACTCCAGTTCGAGTCATCTGCGGTGAAGCACTATTTACGAATATGGTGTAGAGGAGTGAGCTGGCTCGCTCTAGCTCCGTTGGTAGACGTCTCCTGTTTGAACCCTTAGTTCCCGATGTTGAGGAATACGGCTCTCATATTCGTCGAGGTGATCCACGACTCCAGTTGCTTGTCAGAAAGTGGCACTCTTGGCGTGTGGGTGAACGCCTAATTCAATTTTTGAACTACCTTCGGTAATTTTTTAAAAAACTTTAAGTTATTGCGTGCGATGTGCTTCTCACCACAGCGCCCATTTAATTAACCCGTTACGACCTTGGGAAAAAACTCATATTTTAGCCTAGACACAAATCAATTAATCATCATCATCATCATGTCCTTTAATTACATAAAACATATTTCAAGCCAGTTTTAGCTGCTCTTATAAACAAAAATTTTAGTATTGCCTTGAACATTAATTTATTCCTATCTTCTCATTAAATATTTTAATAAATTTTTAATAAATAAAATTAATTATCTTTCCTGATGCTTCACCCAGCTTGACACCTCAATATGTGTGTGTGTGTCACCTGTTATCAGTGATCGACTGGGCACTTTATGATTATTATTGTTATTATTGCAATGTGACAATGTCCTAAATACCAACCAAATATTCAAACACATATATTTACTTTAAACTTCTTTGCAGTCAGAATCTTACTGTTGATCATCTTCTTAGACAACCATTCCACTCCTAATAAACCTACTTGCAAATGAAAACTACTATATAGTTGGAATTACTTTCGTAAAGCACAGTTAGTGACGCCAGTAGTATGGCGTCAATAAAAAAAATATTTATCTTACTATTTTCTGTATCTCAGAGATTTACCCTTATTGGATTCACAGAAAACAAACACAAGAACTTAATGAACTGGCTTTTGCGCTTACCGTAGAGAATCACTATCACCTGAAGCTGGGTGTAGCTAGGAGGGAGCGATCCACCCATGGTGTCACCCGTTTGAGGGTGACACCCATACTCAAAGAAATGATATAATCGTAAATATTATGATAAAAAAAATATTTTTTTAAATTTTTGTTACAATCTGCTTTTACATTTATTGTTTGAAATAAATATATTTATTTAATATGATCTAAAACTACATAAAAACTTACTATAAATATGTACCTACTCACTTTTTTTTTTATTTGCACTAGTAAACTTGAACCCACTTTTCTTTTATACTAATAAAAATGAAATGTTCCTGTGTTGTTTTTAATTGAGCATAAAAAACATGTCAACATTGCTCTTTTTAAACTCAATGCCTTGCGCTTTTGTTACAGTAGAGTGTACTTACTGGTAACACGACGCATATAAACGAATATTATTCTGGGAATCAACAGAAATGATCGTATTTGCCGTCGTCATTTTTGTTTTGTTTTGTCAGAAGCATTTGTGTCTACGTCGTATCATTTCTCAGACCATTAGTGTATGAGACAAGGAAGTATTGTTATTTAAGGAATGATATCAAAATTGCTAAAATCAGAGAAAAATTATAGATAAGTTTTAACAAATGTAACAAGTATTTTCTCGTTAGTATTTAGAAAGAAGCGTGTTTTTCTCTGGAATTGAAAGAAAAAAGCAGTCAAAAATAAGCATAGACTGCGCTTCTTTTGCACAGTCAGGTTATGAATTAAGGTCAAACGTTTTACGAATGTCAAGAAATTTATTTGTTTGCAGTTGTTTTATTTTTCTGCTTATTTATAACATAAATAGTATTTACAAGTCCTTGAATTGTTTTCTACACTCTTAATTTCGCAGTAACCATTTATATTAGAATATTTATTAAAGATGTATTTGGATAAATTGAGTACATTTCAAGTTTTCCGATTTTCATTTTTTATGACGTTTCCCTTGTGACTTTATTCCTCGTCAACGGCTAGGTCATTAGAGGTGGGAAAGGAGAGGAGGCAAGAAACGGGAAGGAAATCCGTTATAGCCTTTTGAAGTAACCATCCCGACATTCTCCTGGAGTCATCCATCACGCTTGGTCTCTTTTACAACCGCTCACATGTGTCATATAATCATTAGAAATACAGGTAATAGATTACAATTGAAGGTACTCGGCAATCTTATTTTCAATCCCAAATGTCTATTTAAACGGTTACTCTCAAAACCCGTGAAAAATTTGAACTTCGCGTTTCACGTAAAACATTTAACCTTTGCGAAGATTAAAGAAAAGTAACATTTTTTCATTAAAATTGCTCATTCACGGAAATTTACGTATTTATTACTAAGAACAAATCTACAAATAAATATATTACATCCTCCGTGATACAAATAGATAAAGGTCTTCTTTTACTGTTCATGCAAAACATGCATACTCTGTAAGTTTTTCTGGACTGTGGACAGTAAGTTTATATTTTCTGTGTTAACAAATAAAGCATATCATCTATTAAAAAACTTTCACATGCTGCAGTAAAAGTATTAGCAAAAAATTTTAATTTGATTGTGGCGTCAATCGATCAACAAGAAAGTATAAACACAAAAGGTCTTGCACAAAACATTATCGCATATAATTTTACTTTTTTTTGTCTTTTTTTGGAATGATGAACTAATACAAGTAAAATGCAATCAGGTTACATTGCAAAGTAAAAGCTTGAGCCTTGAACAATTAGGAGTAAAAAGTTGGCAATTCGTCTTTATATTCAAGATAAACGGTGTCATATTGTAGGACAGGAACTACGGAAAAAATCAGAGAATTACAACATTCCATTAGAACCAAGAGATCGTTATAAAAATTATTGGCTGGTGGTGCTGGACAATGGGAGTTAAAAATTAAAATGATATGGTAGAACTTCTTCTTTGATTCAACTCCAAACTAGATCAAATTCCATTCAAGATATGGCATCATTGTTCGTGATTCTACAGAACAATACTTTGCATTCACCGAATATGGAGGAGTAAAAATAGCTGTATTAAATTTCACAGTTCTTTTTTATGATGAGATATCAGAAGGATAACTCCTGGCAATAGCAAAATTAAGAATAAGTTTGAAAGCATCCTATGTTACAGTTTCTGTAACAAATAATTGTGTAACTTTGGGCTTTTTAAATTCGTCGTGGAATGAGATTCTTTAGTATCCGTTCCGATTCTTCCGATTGCACTAAAATTATTTATGACAATTTGCGTGTCAGTTAGTGTGAAAGGAGTGCTAGTAGGTTAACATTATTAAAAGAACTATGTAAACTAAAAATGAGCAACAAGAGGCTAAACCGGCTTACGATGTTAACGATCAAACAAGAGGCAACCTAAAATATTAGTTTTGAAGACGTGATTTCCGAGTTTGCGAATTTTAAAGCTAGGAAAAAGAGATTTCAAAAGCATTTGTTCCTCTCTTATTTGGCTATCACCTAAATATTTTTAAGATTGCAATTTTATTGAAAAACAATCATCTGTAAATAACAATTAAAGTTTATTGAACCCTCAAGTCAAGGAGTTGGAGTGCAGAGTACGCCGAGTTATCTCTAGCAGTGAATAACAGACCTCTCCATTCTTAACCCTCACCTTCCTCCCCTTCTACATTCCTAGAAACATTCCTCGAGCACAATGCGACTAGCTGATCCATTTAATCTGTCTTGTTACTTCTTTCATAAGCCTTTACTCGTGCACGCGTCAAGTTGGTGAACCCAATTTTTTATGCACTGCTAATGATACGCTTCTAAATTTGAAAGTGCTCTTGAATTTCTCCAAACCTGATGCATCACTCAAATTCAGAAGACATTTTTTGAAGAAACTACCGACATCCTTGATGAAACTCCACCTATGAAACTGTTAAAAGTTGCGGATTCTCCCCACACATTCTAAAGCTATTTTCTTTAATTTGCTTTCTTAATTTCTTTCAAGTATGTTTCCTGAATATGTTAATGTAATCAGCTAGTAAAAATAGGCTGAAATGTCAAACAAAGGAACGAAAACTCAATTGGAATACTCTATACGACACCCTTCTCAAATTGGGCCGAACTTCAGCCCCTCCAGTTAAAGATTAGGTATATTTTATGAAAATCATACTTTACACTTACAGAATTTTTTTTAAATTTAATGTTGAATTTAACATTTTTCAGGAGTTGACACCGTCGATATCCGCCCCGGGTGCCACTGGCCTCTATTACATATAATATCTTTCGTCCAACAACGCTAGTATGATGTTTTGTTTCGTGAAGTTTGATTGATCTTTGGACAGGGTGTCAGAGACATTGTAATACAGGGTGTTGTGTAAACTTGTGGTTTGATTTGTTAGTGCGTTTGTATCTATAGCTTTAGCCAAAAGGGAACAGAAGGAAATAGCTATGGCTGTAGCGTTTGGAATACACGTGGGGAACTCTTCGGTTTATTTAGCAGTCTGCAAGGTAACAACAGAATTATTTAAATGTGTAATTTATTGTTGGTGGAAGGAATACCTGTTATACTTCATATCGCGATATAGTAAATTTTTTTCCTTGTGCCTGCGTGAAAATTTTTGGTTTTCATTTAGTTATATTGGCGTAAGGTTAAGTTTAAATGCAGTCTGGGTCAAAATGGCAACTGATATCTCGTACTACATTGTCGGCCCAGGAAGATAAGTATTTATTTTTATGTTTGCTTTCGTTGGTCACTTATTCAACCATATTTAAGTAATTCCAAATTATTGCGAACAGCTGTATTTCCACAATGCGCTGATAACTATTCCAGTTTCATTTGCAGAAATCAGATTAGGAGTGCAGTAATAAATGTTCGTGGAAGAATTATAAATGTATTTCTTGCTATACTGTGATCACAATCTTAAACGAGATTATTTTACACTACAAATACAATATTTAATTCCTCGTGCTTGCCATTTCCATTAGCAATGACTAAAATGGAACATCAAAAAATATGCGCATATTTTCGTTCACTTACGTGCGTCGATTTTCACGCGATGTTATGAAATCATAGAACTATAAATATATTTTTTGTGCTATACTAAAAAAAAGACCTATATTGCATATCTAGGAAGACTTACACTAGATGGGTCTTTCAGCATAGAGACGTGTGTGATTGTTTGGCGGTTGTGCGTGTGCGTGCGCTTGTAATTAAATCGTTGAGTAAACAATAAATGGCAGGAACTTTCGGGATGCACGTGCGCAACTCATCAGCATGTTTAGCATTCTGCAAGGTATAACTAGTTTTCATTTAAATGTCTACATTAAATTCGATGGAAGGAATACCGATGTAGCTTCTTGCATTCGAAGAAAGTACTGTCTACTTCATTTTGCTGAAGTAAGATTCCGTCTGCGGAATTACCAGAGATCTCGATACCGCTGCAACTTTCGGGAAGACTTGCTGTAAGGTAAACTAAAATTTCGTAACGAAATACATTCATAGAACAGCGAGCTCAATTATATAGCATAGCACATCAGTTTTAAAGTCATCTACTTAGACAACTCAAATCATAAATCACGTTAAACATTTATAGAAAGTCAGAAAGCAGTATGAGCATATATAGTATTGGGATTCAGAATATTTCGTAAAAGTTAATAAGGAGAATAGATATCTTGTAGCTAGAAAACTCTACTTAAGAGTTTTAATACATTGAAAGTTAGAAGCTGGTAGGTAAAGTTAATATGTAATTATACATTTCAGTTTCTAGAAGCCATAATTCTAAAGATAGAAAGTCAGTTTATAGCCTGAAAGAAACGTAATCTAGTGTTACACAGCACATAAAAGTTTGGAAAGGTTCACTGAAGTTTAAAGATTGATTTTAGAGCGATTTGCAAAAACTTTCTTCACATGTGGAAATGCCAAAATAGCCAGTTTAGAAGGATACAAGTAAATTCAGTGGAGGATACTATATTAATAAGAAAGTATAATGTAATACAAACAGTTTACAGTAAATGATTACGAAAGCTTTCACGATCACTGGATGCATTATCTTGGTTCTCCGGGTGAAGACGCGTCGATTTAATAAAATCCACCGTTTCTGGCATCGGGCTGTGGCTTTCATCAGAGGACTGCTTTGTCAGTTGCCGCTATTGCCTTATACTTCCAACTTGCCGCTGGATTGGGCTTCGCTTACTGAGTTCTGCCTGAAAACGATCTTTTTTCAGTACAAGAACCACTTCTACCAACAGAAAGATGGAGCCGCCATGGGAAGCCCACTGTCCCCAATAGTGGCCGACTTATTTATGGAAGCTTTCGAAGCTGAAGTTATCCATAATGCATCCTTGAAACCGTCGCTATGGGTGAGATTTGTGGATGAAACATTTGTCATCTGGCCCCATGGAATTGAGTCGCTTCATGTCTTCTTCAAGCATTTAAACAGATCAAGTTTACTATCGAGATTGAAATCGACAACCAGCTCCCGTTCGTTGATGTATTAGTTACAAAAAATGATGATGGCCCCTTGGGCCACTGAGTATACCGAAAACCTACGCATACTAATCGGTTCCTCCACGCTGACTCTCGCCGTCATCCAGCGATAAAAAGTGGAATTTTTAAAACATTTACTCTCCGCGCATCCGTGGTATGTGACGAAGCGAGGATGGCCGCTGAAAAGAGAAATATAAAGGAAACATTTCTAGCCAATGGGTATAGCGTAGCTACTTGTAATAAAGCCTTGGCATGCCTTGACCACTCCATTTTGTCTCGCACTGAAGCATCATCGGCGGAGTCTCTTAGAACAAAAACCAACAACAAACTAACAAGCCAGTGGCCGTCCTGCCAACATCCAAGGAGTAACGGATAAGATTGATCGCCTGCTTAAAAAGAAGAACATCTGTCCCGTCTACAAGGCCCCTAGGAAAATATTCAGCATCCTGACCAGCATTATAGATAAAACTTTTGCAAACACCAGGAGTGTATGAAATTCCTTGTAGTTGCGACAAGGAATACATTGGGGATACAGGACGCACCGTTAAGAAGGCTCAATGAGCACGTCAGGCATTTGAAAAATAACTACCCAAGCTAGTTCGCTGTAGTTCTACATTCAGCCAATAATGGCCATTCAATTTTGTTTGATAAGACCAGCGTTACAGCCATTGACAGCAGATGGTGGCCTAGGCTCATAAGAAAAGCGTTAGAAATACAAAAAACTGCTAAACAACATGAAATCCGACAGTGGTTTGCAAGATGATCATATTTAGTCATACCTGTTCAGGGAAACCAAAGACAAACGACTCCCTCCTTCCACCTACACTGGGTGCGGTGACGTCACCGCATATGGTTAGCGCGCGCGCTAGCTTCCTGCTATTACATAAACCGATAGCGGCAACTGAAAAAGCAGTCCTCTGATGAAAGCAACAGCACGATGGCAGAAACGTTAGGGTTTAATAAATCGACGCGACTCCACCCAGAGAACCAAGATAATACAGTTTTCAGTAAGTTTCATTTAAATTCATGAAGTAGTTGGGTCATGATAAGAAATAGTAAATTTTTATAGCATTTCGGCGGGAACGACGCAGAGACAATGTAGCTAGCATAGACCTCATCCATGTGAAGGATTTTGTAAAATTAATAATAAATCGAAGAAATAAGATAGCAACAATAAAACTTTACACTTTACAGATGAAACTATGTAGAATCGTTTAAAGCATGTTTCAGAGCTGCCACTTAAATACTAAGAAAGATAACATTTTTGAAATTGAAACTTGTGTAAGAATTTCTGTTCAACCTGTTGGAAAATAGTAAACACGGCGATTTTAGTACTAAACGAAAGAGCAGTAAATTAGAAGCGAGTTAAAAGTTATTTCAGCTTTGTAGTGTAGTGACCGTGACAGCTTATCGACAAGAGCGGACAGGGTAAGCTTCCACTGGAGCCGTGGATAAAGGTCGATCATAGGAGATCGACCATGGTTCTGATATGGATATTCCTCGTAGGTCCCTACTGCAACACCTCACAAGTTATATGGCTCAGTACACTTAAAGTTCATAATAAATCGAAGAAATCAGATAGCAACTTCAAAACTTCAAACTTTACAGATGAAATTATGTAGAATCGTTTAAAGTATGATTCAGGGATATCACTTAAATACTCAGAAAGATATCAGTTTCGAAATTAAAACTTGTGCAAAAATTTCGGTTCAACCTGTTAGAAATTAGTAAACATGGCGATTTTAGAACTAAATTAAAGAGCAGTATATTAGAAGTAAGTTAAAAGTTATTTGAGCTTCTTAGCCTCAAAATTATGGAAGTTATATACATGTTTAGAGTTGAACAGAAAATAATTTTTTTCAGCCTAACCATTAAGGTTATTTTTATATATGTAAGGATTGATTTTAACCTTTATTAGTCAACCTAGCTACTGTCAAAATTTCAGACCGACAAGGATATTTTTACCAGGCAACGTGGGACTATTTACTTGTCCATAAATACCACCACTCAGGGACACAGTCGCTTGAAACAACTGGAGCAGAACGTGTGTCCGTCAGGTAGCACTTAACGCGGGTGGGCAATCAGCAGGCTGAAGAAGATATGGTTTAGTGAGATATAGGGAGCCATGCTTGGAAATTTGGTAGTGTGGTGGGGCAATTCCAATATACAAATGTGATTATTATTCAGTAAGGGATTTTATGGGGTTTGGTCTGATTTGGATTACTTTTCACAACCTGCAGTCAATATACTCTGAAGAGCCAAAGAAACTGGTGTAGGCATGCGTATGCAAACACAGAAATATGTAAACACTCAGAGTACGGCACTGTGGTCAGCAACACCTATAAAGACTACAGGTGTCTTGCACATGCGTTAGATCAGTTACTGCTGCTACAGTGGCAGGATATCACAATTTAAGTGAGTTTGAACGTGGTGTTATAGTCGGTGCACAAGAGATGGGACACAGCATCTCCAAGGTATCAATGAGGTAGGGATTTTCCTATACGACCATTTCACGAGTACACCGTGAATATCGGGAATCCGGTAAAACATTAAATCTCCGACATAGTTGTGGCTGGAAAAAGATCTTGAAAGAATGGGACCAACAATGACTGAAGAGAATCATTCAACGTGATAGAAGTGCAACCCTTCCGCAAATTGCTGTGGATTTCAATGCTGGGCCATCAACAAGTGTCAGCGTGTGAACCATTTAAGGAAACATCATCGATAATGGCTTTTGGAGCCGAAGGCCCACTCGTGTACCCTTGCTGACTGCATGACACAATGCTTTACGCCTCACCTGGGCCTGTTAAACACTGACATTGTACTGTTGATGATTGGAAACATGTTGCCTGGTCTGACGAGTCTCATTTCAAATTGTATAGAGTGGATGGATATGTATGGGTATGGAGACAACCTCATGAATTCATGGATCCTGCATGTCAGCAGAGGCTATTCAAGCTGGTGGAAGCTCTGTAATGGTGTGAGGTGTGTGCAATTAGAGTGACATAGAACCCCTGATACGTCTATATACGATTCTGACAGGTGACACGTTTGCATCCTGGCTGATCACCTGGATCCAATCATGCCCATTGTGCATTCCGACAGACTTGGGCAATTCCAGCAGGACAATACAACACCCCACACATCCAGAATTGCTGCAGAGTGGCTCCAGGAACACTCTTCTGAGTTTAAACACCTCCGCTGGCCACCAAACTCCCCAGACATGAACATTATTGAGCATATCTGGGATGCCTTGCAACATGCCATTCAGAAGAAATCCCCACACCCTCGTACTCTTATGGATTTAAGGACTACCCTGCAGGATGCATGGTGTCAATTCCCTCCAGCACTACTTCAGACATTAGTCGAGTCCATGCCAGGTCATGTTGCAGCACTTCTGCATGCTCACAGGAGCCCTACATGATATTAGGCAGGTATACCAGTTTCTTTGGCTCTTCAGTGTATTTGGTGAAGATGTCTGATTGCTTGAAAGATTGTTTGAACTTGTAAAATTATTTCTCAAGAATATAGTAATGTTTTTAACTTTTAATTAGAAGCGGTGCTTGTTATTCGATGAACCTACCTTTCAATTTTTGAGGTATTTCAAAATGGTGGCAACTGAAAACTGTAGAACAATCTAATAATCCAAGGCACAAAACATGGTCACATTTGATGATTAAGTGTTTATCTCCAACCCTGGTAAACATTTGTTGTTACATAGCTATACTGCCACAACTACTTTCTGCAGCACAATTCTGTAACGTCGCACCATGCCACGAATGATGTATACATTAGGACGTGCATGGAAAATATGTTTTCTCCTCCTGGGACAAAGCAGCTGCAGTGATACCTTGAAATAATGATAATAATTATCATATATTGTATGAATCACTGGACTATAATTAATACCTATACGTTTCACACCATTTACTGCAAAAATCAGTTCAGAAAAAATAAAACATTAAATACTTGACTGAAAAATTAGGATATATTGGTATCATCATCTCCAATAGAAACCAACCCCATAATTCTACAATATGAATGTACTACAAACTTCAAGAACAATCCCAAGTAGAAACCAAAGATTCTGATAAATTAAACAAATATTCCAGATGTATAGTAATTTTTAGCTTTTGTGACACGGGTTGTATTTAATCCATTTCAACCTAACTACAACTGTTGAAAAAGCAAACAGATACAAGCTGTAATGTTATGTACAACTTTTTTCCTGCTAGTGGCATTTGGGGATTACTGGAATCACAATTCTGCAAGGAATTGGCGTCATTATACTGCAGTAGTCAAATGCAGAATACTACTATAAATACTTTCAGAAGTATAGTTAATGGTGTTGTGCTGGTCTGGGGTATATTAAAAACTAATTTCTGCTTGAAAATAATGGTCCAGGCTGTATTACAGCAGAATTATGTCTTGAAAATAAAACTTCTTGCCATATTATGACATGAATGTTGTTGTTGCAGAACTATGATCTCCAGTAGGTTCAACATTTGTAGCTTTGTGAGCACTGCATCTTATATGCACCATTCCACATGGAATAAAGTGCTTATAGTAGAATCGCAATATCCAGATTGTCTCTATGAGGTCAGCGTATTAAACCACTATAGGACAACCTGAATTTTGTTTTTTGAGCTTCACGAATGCTACTTTCTGACCTCTAGAATGCTACTTTCTGACCTCTAGAATGCTACTTTCTGACCTCTAGAAAATGATGTAACATGCTTTGAAGGTACCTTAGGTTACTTTTCTAAAGTAAATAAATAAAATTTATATCTCACTAAAAATTGTGCTGTATTTTCAAACAGATGATGCAATCTATATATCAACAATATTCTTATGAAAATTTGTGAGGCTAATAGAAATGTCAGTTTTGTAATATGTTTTCATCTATGTGGTTGGCTGACAAGTGGCTTTTAAGTCAATTTACTGACACAGAAGAAAGTAGGAATAGGCAGAACACTCAGCCATCAGCACTCGCTATCCTTTCAGGCTGAAAATGTCATTCATACTGTAGGTTTGTCTAGCTTTACTGGCTTTATTCTTCTAGTAGAAGTGTTTGGAAAAGCCATTAAATAAATAGAAAACAAGTAATGTGAGCCAAAATATATGCCAGCATAGAATAATCAGCAGTCTGTAGCATACATCTTGACTTTCCTCCGACGTTGTGATTTTAATACAGTTCTGCAAAAATGTACTTGGCATATTGAGTTGCTTTTATAATTGAGTAATCGGGATAAAAAATTTCATTGATAATTATCAACATGATGAGCTTAAAATAGGTTTATATGATCCCTAGACCAATATTACTTTTTACAGTTGTAATTCAATACTACAAATAAGACCTATACTTAGACACTTTTTCATTAGAGAAGCGTTTCTCAAACTGTTAGCTCCACATACCTGGCAACAGTGAGCGATATCCACCATTGTGCATGTTATATGCTTGAGATAGCAAGTCTGCCATTACACAAATCTTGTCATGAATCCCTCACTATCAACAAGCGAACTCATGGGGGTTTGTGTACCCCACTATAAGAAACTCTGCATTAGAGGATGCTTGTCCTGTCAAAATATTATGACTATTGATACAGCAAATGTACCAAGACAGCTAAGCCCAGTACTGGGTGGCAACAATTGGGGCAGCCAAATAATGTTCAAAGGGGCGGCAATCTCACAATTGTTGCCCTTCCTTGGAAAATTCCTAGATCTGCCACTGGCTAAGTCACAGATATGCATATGCCATGTAAACAGATGATTCACAATGTATTATTTATTTCTGGCTGAATTGGTGGTTCTTGTATATGCTTATGTATGAACAATAAGGCCTATGAAATGTGTGAACAATATTTTCAGCCCTAAAGGACACAGACTGAAAGTGGTCGTCTTAATGCAACAAGTAATAGTAGTAGAGTTTTTTGATGATCATGATAGCAGCAATGTTAGTATTTGATGTGATAAACTTGCAAGATATATTGTTTTCCTGGGATTTCTTCTTCAAACTAATCATAAAAGAAGTGAAACCATATGAAAAATGTCAATATAAGTAAAAAAAGAAAACAATAGGTTGATTTCTCTAGACCAACAATATTCATATTGTTACAGTTTTTGTAAAAAAAATTTCATGTCTCTTTCTCTTTTTGCATTAGCTGACTTGCAAAATGACTACATTATCTTTGTTCAAAACCACTATCTTATAACAAATTATTTCTGGCAGTGTCATATAATTCAATATTGGCAATAACTCAAGTAGAATTATGTAGCTCAATATTACCTTTTATTTCCTGTTTTTGCATGGAGCAAATATCACAAAACAATTATTTCTTGTTCTTCATACCTCAAATTTGAAACACGGGTTTAAATAGTGTTCTTATAGCTATCTCCCACACAGCAATCACAATTAATCTCAAATGAAATTATGTCACAGGACAAGTATAGCAACTGCTGTAATGTGCTTGCAGCTTCCAGTTCTCAGACCTGGTATTTGGGAGGGTACAGGTTCAAATATTTGTCCAGCTATACAGACTCCCCAAAATCATTCCAGTAAAATGTCAGGATGGTTCCTGGGTGAATTCCTTCTTGTTCCTAGCCCCCAATCATCTTCTAGCTCTAATGGGATTACTGGAGATTGCGATTCCACAAGGATTGGTGTCATATTACTGCAGTGGTAAAATGTCAGAGTCTGCTAGAACTACTTTCCCAAGTGCAATGCTGGTCCAGCCTGTATTACAAGCTAATTTCTGATTGAAAATAATGGCCGAGGCTGCATTACAATGGAGTTACTGCTTGCAGGTAATACATCTTGTGATTTACTACAGCAGTATTATGGTGTCATTACTGAATATTGTTGCAGCTGAATCACAATCTCCAGTAGACCCTGACATTAATGTTGATGAGTTGTGAAGCCAGAAGAAAAATATATTTCCACATCAGGTCCTCCACGTACCACGATTTCATTATGTAAATTGTGTTGATTTTCGCCTGATTAAAAGAAAAAAGCAAGCTGAAAACATTTTTATTCCTTTACATCAGGGTTGCAAAAATTAATTGCATATCTTATTTATATACATAATCAAAAATAACAGTATTTTAAAATTCCAGCTGCACCATGAACAACAATCACAATCATCATTTCTCCTCCCAGTAAAATATTTTGATTGGTAAATAAGTAAAATTATCATCTCTTGCTACAAACAGTGTGTGAGTAACAAAGACCGAACTTGGTAGTTAAACTGTAACATTTATGATGATATAAATTTCATTCCCTGTTCACTCATTAAAATGTTTGCTTTTCATGGTTTTCCATAAATCATTCCAGGTGATAGATAAGATGGTTAATTTGTAAGGCAACATCTGATTTCTTTCCCATTCCTTGCCCACAATTTTCTCCAAACTGTATTGAATAGTTATCAATAAACTGCTGAATAATAATTTCTTTTGTTTTTTTGGTTTTTTGTTTCCTTCCCATAGAGCAATCAGATATGAACAACACCTCTGCAAATATGTTTCATAAAATAATTCAACCTTCTGTGTAAAATGTTGTTTGTTTTGAATTGTAATGAATCTTTCAAAAGGAATGAGAAGAATGAGCTTAAGGATTTCTGTATTTTTCTGTTTGACCTTGTAGGTTTAAGAAATAACTATTTTTAATCAATTGTGGGGTCATTGGAGTTACTGTTAAAAAATCCTGGGTCCCAGACTAAAACCGTTGTTGTAGCCTGGGGCTTATCAGTGAGGTCCTGTTCCTGAAAAGTAACTCCCAATTATTGTGGCTATGTTTAATTTTCCTTTATCTTGGCATTATGCTCTTGGGTAGAACTGTAGTTCCGAATGTCTGATGTCACATTTTAGCACTTGTATTCTTTAAATTGTATTTTTTCTAAAAAAAAATAATTTTTACTGTAGTCAGTCTCTCGACTTGTTTGATACAATCCTCCATTACTTCCTATCTTGTGCCCCACTTCATCTTCACAAACCCCTTACAACCTATATCTTTAATTATCTGCTTCATATATTCTAATCTTTGTCTACCTCTATAGTTCTTTCCTTTGATTGTTCCGTCCGCTGAAAAATTAACAAATCCTGCATGTCTTAAAATGTGACCCACCATCCTCTCTCTTCTTTCTGAAAGACTCTCCCACAAGCTTCTTTTCTTGCCCATCATTTCTAAAACACTTTCGTTTCTTACTTTATCTTTCCACTTAATTTTCAGCATCCTTCTGTAACACCACTTTCTAATTCTTGAATTTTCCTTTTTTTCTGGAATTCCTTCCTTCATTACCATAAAGTGCTATGCACATTTTATAAAAGTTCTTTCTGAGTCTCAGATCAAAATTTGAAGGTAAAAGATTTCTGTTTTTTATGAAATCTCTTTTCACTAGTGCTAGTCTGTTGTTAACATCCTTACTGCTTTGGCCATCAGTTCTAATTTTACTTCCTAAGTAGCAGAATTCATTTACTTCTCCTATCGTATCCGATGGTTTTCATAAATTTAATCCACTTTTACCGCTATCATTTCTGCTACATTTCATCACTTTTGTCTTGTTTTGGTTTACATTTAGTCCAAAATCTTGCTTCAGTGTTTTATTCGTGGCAATCAGTAACTACTCAGTATTCTCAGCCTTTTCTGCTAACAGATCAATATCATCAGCAAATCGTAGCATACTGATTTTTACTGCTTGAAATCTTATGCCACATTCAAATTATTCTTTTACTTCCTTTATTGCTTCCTCCACATAGAAGTTAAATATTAATGGAGACAGTCTACAACCTTGTCTAACAGCCTTTTTAAGTGATGCATGTCTCTCATGATTCTTTACTTTTATTATTTCCACTTGATTCTTATATCGATTATAAAGTGTTCTGCAGTCTCAAGTGCTCCTCACACCAGTCAGCAGACATAACCCGAAGATGATGGCTCATTACGCTGTTGAAAATGAATTGAACAATGATCAATTGATCCAGCCCAATCTTCAAGCAGCAGATTCGCTGGGAAAACCTACGATTACATATCAGTTTGAATAATCTTTGGATTTCTTCTTCTCCTGGAGATTTCTGAAGTCTTGCAGAAATCTCATCAATTCCAACTTGCATTGTTTTATTTCAGATCTTTAAAAGTTCTGTCAAATTCTGTTCTTAAAACAGGATCTCCTAAGTCTTCAGTTTCGAAATTGCATTGTTTTCCCCCTACACTGCTCTTAAATCATCATTATCATACAGTTTCTTTATCTTTTCCTTCCATCGGTTAGCTGTGTCTTCTGAGTTTAAAAGAGGTATTTTGATAAGCCACTTTAATGTTTATACGTCTACCCTTCATTTCTCCAAAATTTTGTTTGATCTATCTATTTGCCACATCTTTTTTACCTACGACCATTTCCTTTTCTATTTCCTGCAGCCAATTTTATTTTGCTTTTCCTGTTTGTTTGATTTCTAAAATGTCTGCACTACTCTCTCCCTGCTTCATGCTGAGCATTTTTGTGCTTTCTGCTCTGATCCATTGACTCCAAAATTTATTTTGTGATCCAAGGTTTTAAGGGCAGCGTGTTTCCTGTACCCAATCCTTCCTTACCAGATTTGATTATTTTTCTCTTCAAAGCATTCCATTCATTCTCACTTGAATTCCTTTCAGAGTTATTTCCTAGACCCACATCTTCCATCTATTCAAAATTTTCTCTCATATTAGATTGTTTCAGTTGTGCACTTCCTGTCTGTTCTGCTTGTATTGTTTCTTTATTCTCTTGAATTTTCAGCCTGCACTTCGTAACTATCAAATATGGTCAGAGTCTGTGTCAACTCCTGGGTATGCTTTACACTCTACAACTTGATTCCTGAATCTTTGTTTGACCATGATATAATCTAGCTGATATCTACCCATATCTCCTGGCCGTTTCTAGGTGTATGTCCTTCGTGCATGATTCTTAAATAGTATGTTCGCCTCAACAACTTCATATTTTTCACAAAATTCTAAGAGCCTGCTTCCTCGTTGATTTATTTCTCCTAGACCAGTGTTTTTCAACCTCTGGGTCACGGTAGTCATAAGCCAGGTAAAAGTAAAAAATGAGGGGTGTACGTCTCACTGTACACTAAAAATACAAATTTTTCAGTGAGAAGGCTGTGCCTGTTTATTTTATACTACAGTAAATTGTCGAATCGTGTTTGTATTTTTGAGACACAAATAATAAAATCATTTTCTAATTGGAGCAAATAACACATCAAGATTTATTATTCATGACCATAGAACCATATTTAGGTATTTGTCATCATGAAGATCTTTTCAATTTTTGAATTGCTTCTGCCTCTGCCACTTGCAGCAGATGTGGAGGGCTGTGCATACCTTATGAGAGACTTATCCACTTTATGCTCACTTGCATGGAAGCAGATCCGTACCCACTGTTGTACTCGGACAACTGACTGCAGCGAATGAAAACAAAGTGTTCCTATGTGGTTGTAGACTCCCCTCCACCCTTCCGCCCTGCCCTCCTCACCACCCATGCAGAGAAATATATCACTGCTGAAGAGTCATCGCGACTACCTTGCATTGTATTTGATTTCATTTGTCAGTAGGTATAGCCTCAATAGAAAGAAAATTAAATTCATCATTTCTGAAATCACTGCTTTGTTTTACTACACACGTGGGGGGTCGCAAAGGATTTATTACTGACCTGGAGGGTCGCCAAAATTTTATTACTTGTAAAAGGGTCACATATTCAAAAAGGTTGAAAACTACTGTCCTAGACCAAAACTTACTACACTCTTCCTCTCTTTACCTTCTCCCACCATCATATTCTAATCATCCATGAATATTAGATTTTCATCCTCTTCATATATTGGATTAATTCATCAATTTAATCATATATTTTCTCTATTGCCTCATCATCTTTCTTTACTAATGTGGTTGGCACAGGCTAGTTTCTACCCTCATAAAAGTAACTTTGTCACCAAACAGTTGATAATAACTTGCCCATTTCCCTACTCCCTTATTCATTAAAAAAAAACATATACCAGTAATTCCACTGATAGCTTGTGTGCTGTTTGGCCTGTATTCACCAGACACGAAATCCTGTACATCCTTGCACTTATTCTCACTAATCCCCGTGACATCTAACTAAAGCCATTCCATCATCCTTTTTTTAGTTTTCTTATTTACCTGCCCTAGCATTCCACACTCCAACTCATAGAATGTTTCTATCCATTCTGATGACTTCTCCCGGAACAGTCCCCACCTAGAGATTGGATTGATGACTATTTTACCTTCAGAATATTTTATTTGGGAAGATGCCATCATTCCATACATAATTTGAGAGGATTATGTGTCGTTGGGTTACACTTCGGGTCTTTAATACATTGGCTTCCCATTGCCTTCTGCATCCCCATGCTGTTGATCATTTGTGATTCAATCGCCTTTAGGGGCCATTTCCATCCTCAAGAGCAAGAGGATGCGCTGGACTATTCCACACTCTTCTGCCCTCCTTTCAGGAGGTTGCTGGCAAGCAGTAGGTGACTCCTTATACCAGGAATCATTCAGTCGCCAGAGGCTCATCCATGAAAAAATGGTGCACCCTTTGAAGGAGTGGTTGGCATTTGGTTGGAAGAGGCTAAAATAGCCTCTCCAAAACCCATAAACTATTTTTTAAATTATAGCTCTTTAAATCATTCGCTGTGACAGATTTATTAATTGATAATAGTAATAGCAAGATACAGCTTGTGAACTAAGTGACTATACTTATTCTTTTACTGAGACTGGGGGCTGAAATGTTTCACTGGGCCTGAACCTGGCAGATGAGTGGCAACACACAGCCTTTTGTTCATCCAGATTTTGGTCTTCCACAGTTTCCTAACATTACTCCTGGGCAGTCCCGCCGCTAGCTGTTTGAGCGCCAGTGTGCAATACCGATTATGCTACCCCCTGTCCCAACTACAGCCAGTGGTGGAACTAGGAAATTTCTGAACTGGGTCAAAACACTGTGAGATTGCCGCCCCTTCAAACATTATTTGCTGTCCCCATTGTTGCCCAAAGCAGCTGTTGAGCTAAAAAGAAAAGAAAAAAAGATCGCCCGCTACATAATACGCTGCAAATTTTGTCGCGGCGACAATGGAGTGGCAACTATTGCGGGACGGTGACTGTCGATCGCTCGTTTTGCCACCTCCCTTGATGTGCCGCCTGCGTGCAGTGCATACCTTGCACGCCCGCTTGCGGCGGCCCTGCTCCTGGCAAGTGCTAGCCAAATTTCTTCCTATTCCCTGTGTCCAGTCATTTTGTGCCTCTAATGCCCTCAGTAACAGTAAGGCATAAAGCAACAAGTAAAAAAAAAGTCTTTCACTGAGTAAAAAATATTTGAAAATGTGCATGCCTGTCTGGTCACTAAGTAAGTTTAACCTCACACTACAGTGCTTCAACTTCACCACAAATTTGACAGGTAGTTTTCTTGAATAACGAAGGCAGCAATAAACCTTTGGCTTTACTTTTAATTTGTAGGAAAAAACATACACCAGACATCATATGAAGATTATAGGAACATGTTAGATTACACAACTGATATAAAAGTAGTGTTAACACTATTCTGAGTGAGCTTGCCCAGTTGCAGTTATCGGAAGCTTATATACACAGCATAGAAATTTCTGCAAAACAGCCGAAGCACCTAGTCTATTTTTTTGTGTTAACAATTGCACAAACAGTTATTACAATTTGTAGTTAAAACCATATGAAAACAGTTTTATATGAAAGTACCAAAATATTTACAAGCTTTTCACATCAAATTGACAAAATTAGCATTTCAAAACTGTGAATGACTCACTTTAGACAATATGGCTGGCACAGTACTCCCAATTATAGTTTTCTAATTAGTGTGCCATGCACTGTAATAGCTTTAACACACTTACAATCACTTTCCTGTTCTTTTCAGCATTTTCACACCACATACATATCAAAACAGTAGGGAAGATACAAAACTTTGGGATTACTTGAGACCTTAAATCTGTGAGGTATTAGTGTCATAATTCTGCAGAACTCAAATGCATTATGATGTAGTTTTAGCAGTATCTTGATGGTACAGTGTATTTTACAACTTAATTATGGCTTGTAAATGGCTGTTGACTACTGTAGTATTATGATGACACCAGTCAATGGAGAGCAATGTTATATTGGAGTCACCACCTCTGGTAGACCCCAAAACTTTAATTGGCAATGATAAAGTAAAGATATAAAAAAAATCAGATGAAAACATTATTTTTAATGAAAAAAGTTGAAAAAACAACTGTAAGTCATGTGATACAAAACACCAATTACTGTGCATGACAGTACTTTGTAAGTGTCGATTTTGTTCCCATGTATTTAGCATCTGTCAACAGTTTGTGCATCATTTATTTAAGGTTTTAAGTTAATCCAAAATTTAGTTATCATAAAACAAATAATATTAGCAATGGAAGTTGGCTTTTTCCCATGAAGCAAACAGTTCTAATTTGACAAAAAAAATGATTTGACAGTACTGGTAATATATATATATATATATATATATATATATATATTGCATCAAACTGTGATTTCTGCTTAACAGAATTCCAGAACATCAAAACTTTCCTCAAAAATATATACTTGACAACTTTTAAACAACATGTTTTTAAATTTAAATACTTGTTTCCTCCTAGACCTCATAGTATGCAGTGATTTCATCTGGCTGCAATATCTGAGATCTGAGTCTTTAAACACTATAAGATGTTGATCCAACAGGTTGTGCGGGTGCAACTTCCTCATACTGGTTGCAGTTTTATCCCTATCTTTATTTTAGATTTGAATACATCTACATTCTATACTGCTTGAAGCATTTAGGCTAGTCCAAAATGCTTAACACCTTAAGCTGAGAAATCTTCTGGTTTAAGAGAAGCTCAGGCAAATCTTAGTATTTTGTCTACTGAGTAAATTGTTTTGATTCAGATACTAAGCCTGATGGGCGACTGATTAATGTTTGGGTCTGAATTTCAGCAAGAAATGAGTTAGATTTCGATATTCTCTGGTTTCCTGGAAATCACTCCAGGAGAAAGTTAGTATATTCCTACAAAATGCCACAACCAAACACTTGCTGTCAGTTATCTACTCTAATCACATCTGATGCTCTAGATAGATAGATATGTTCACTTTGATCCCATGTGAGAATAATCTCGGGTTGTGGAACAGTACATACACTTATTAATAATGTCATTATGTTACTATATAATTGATAATAAGTTGTTAAATTAATAACAGTTTAGCTACAAACCCATTAGTATAATCAATATCCCCAGTAATCTGCAAAATACAATCCCGAGTTAGTTACTACTTACTTACTATGTAGAACAGAGCTATACACTTGTTACCAGCAAGCTTAATAACCAGTTATTTCTTACCAACCAGTTACCATACTAAGTTTCACTGTAATCTACAACTACATATTATATCATGTTAGTTACTATTTATGTAGAACAGTACACAAACCTATTAACAATATCAATTATATTACCAACAACTCATAAGCAGTCAATTACTTAAAAACCTGTTATATGATAATTTTTCACAGCAGTTTTTGAGTGCATGCTATCCCATGTTAGTTACTATATATGAGTGAAATTTTGTAAACAGTGTAATTACTTCATTTGTCAAAAGTTTCAACAGAAAGAAAAACCATATATCATTTTAGTAATTGTGGATAATTTTGTCACCTTCCCCTTCCATACACCATATATACTATTTTATCAGTCATTCTTAGTTACCAAATTCCAAGAAGAAAATTCTTTCACAGAGTAAAATGGGTTCTGAAGCAGAAACTCTTTCAGTTTGGACTTAAAGTAGTTGGGTTTTTGTAGATAACATTTAATTTCTGTTGGTAAGACATTGAATAAGGAAGCTCCAGTAAATGTTACCCTTTCTGTACAATTGACAGTGATTTGTAATCCTTGTGAATATTATATTTATTCCTAGTATTATGGCTATGTATGTCAGCATTAAGATTGAAGTGTTCAGGATTTTCCACTACAAATGATATACAGAGTATACATACTGTGCTGGCATTGTTAGAACACCCAGGTTTTTAAATAGATTTCTGCACGATGTCTGGGTTTGCTCCACAAATAGTTCTTATAGCACGCTTTTGCAATTTAAATACCCTCTGTGCTTGTGACGAGTTTCCCCAGAATGAGATGCCATAAGTGAGCAGGGAATGAAAATATGCAAAATATACTAACTTTCTGGTTTCTATATTAGCTATTCTAGATATTACCCTCAGTGAAAATGTTGCAGAATTCAGTTTTTTAAGAAGTTGTTGAATATTGTTTCCAGTTCAATTTGTTATCTATATATACACCCAGGAATTTTGTGAAACTGCTTTCATTGATTGCTTTTCCTTCTATATCACATTATAGCTGTCCTTTGTTTTATTTTTTGTAACAAACTGAAGTAACTGTGTCTTTTCTACATTAAGTATTAGTTTGTTGGCATTAAACCACCTGTTAATTTTCTTTATACATCATTTGCTGTGTTTTCGAGGTTTTGTGCTGATGGGTCTTTCAACGATATGCTAGTATCATCTGCAAAGAGCACCATGTGTTCATTATCACCTAGTATATGTGGGAGATCATTTATATAGATTAAGAACAGCAGAGGCCAAGAATTGAACCCTGAGGCACACCACATTTAACTATACCCCATTCTGAGTTTATAACATCTCCTGTATTAGCATCTTTCAGTGATACACATTGCTTTCTATTTTCCAGGTATGATTTAAACCAAGTCCTGGCTTACCACTAACTCCATAGTGGTCTAATTTACCTAGTAGAATTCATGATCAACACAGTCAAAAGCCTTAGCAAGATCACAGAATATACCTAGGGAATTTAATTTTTTATGCATTGATTCCAGTATGTTGTTTACAAAAGCAAAAATTGCTGAATCTGTTGAAACGCCTTGTCTAAAACCAAACTGTACTTTACTGAGTAGGTCATTCTTTTGTAGATGTGCATACACCCTTCTGTACATTGCTTTTTCAAAGATTTTTGAAAATGCTGGTAGAAGTGATATGGGTCTGTAATTCTCAATCTTTGAGGTATCACCCTTTTTATAAAGCGGTTTGATTATTGACTTCTTGAGTGAGTCAGGGAAGATACCTTCTTCAAAAGAACTATTACAAATATGACTAATAACTCTACTAATGCTGGTGTTACATTGTTTCACTACATGGGTTGAAACCTCATCATAACCAAATGACTTTTTATTTTTGAGGGATTTAATAATTTTTTCAATTTCATTTTGACTGGTGGGAAATAGAGACATAGGTGTTTTTGGTGACAAGGATTTAAGTATTGCTATAGCATCCATATTCCCAATATATTTTCCTTTTTTTTTTCAGCAACTGTTAAGAAGTAGTTATTGAAAGCACTTCCTACATAAGAGGGGTCATTTACAAGTTTATCATTAATGCTTATAGATATAGGTTTATGTTCAAGGGATGATACAGTTGTTTCTCTTTTAATAATGTTCCAAACACTTTTTATCTTATTATCTGAACTACTAATCTCATCGTTTATGGCCAAACGTTTAGCTTCTTTTATTACTTTGGTTAAAATTCTACAGTAAGTTTTGTAATGTTGTCTGAGAAGCATATTATCAGTATTCCTAACTTTTACATACAATTCCCTTTTATGTCTGCAAGATGTTTTAATACCAACTGTAACCCAATTTTTGTTTACTTGTTTTTGACCAACTGGAGCTAGTTTTGTATGGTTTTACAAACCATTTTCCATTCAAACTGTTCCATGTATTTCTAATTTATTGTGCTCTACAAAAATTTTGTCAATAATGGTACTACTATCTTTTTGTATTCTAGTTGGGAAATTTACAGTTTGATAGAGATTGAATGATATAAACATTCCTAGAAGATAATATGTCTGGTTACATTTTACAGAAAAATTTATGTTGAAGTCTCCACACAGGATAATTTCGGTTTTAGTTCATGATAAATTTAATTGAACTGCTTCAAATTTATCACAAAATTTACTGAAGTCTCCTGTGTTTTATAAACTGTCAGCACTATAAAATATTTGTTATCTAATTCTAACTGTATTGCACAACATTCGAAATCTTGTTCTATACAGTATTTACTTGGATTAATGATTTTGTCTCAGTATTTTCTCTTATATATATTGCTGCACCACCCAGTCTCATCTCTGACCTGCAATAACATGAAGCTGACCTATATCCAATAAAAGTGAGGAGATTTATTTCAGGATTCTTCAGATGGTGTTCTGTCAGACAATATTTATGTTAAGATTCAATGATTTCTGGATTTCTTCTATAGATATTATCAACTCATCAGGTTTTCTTGAGATATCCCTAATGTTCTGATGGAATAAAGCTATTTTAGACTGTAATATCATTATGTACATTTCTTAAATAACTCTTCCTACTCTTGATGTTTGGCCTAAAAAAGACTGAGTTCTACCACCTATTACTACTGGGATGTGGTTAACATCCAACCTGCCACTCCTGATGCTACTGGCAATCAGTTGCATTAGCTTCTGCTTGCCCTGAACATTCAGGTGGAGTCCATTGGAGGTATGGTCACTCCGTGTAATGCAAGAAATATCAATCAGACCAATGTGTGCTCGGTCAGCCTGACTCAATGTACGCTTCAGATCTGCCTGTGCACGCTGTACATAACCACACATCCAGGTTTGATCATAATGCTTGAAGAGTTCAACAAATCCAACATTGGTGTGATTGATGTTTTTAGCAATGTTGTCCATGACTGTTTCAACACAATTATTGAGATTTCTGTACAGACTATTTCCAGGACCCCCAACTATGATAATATGAGCCTCTTTAGTAAGATCTTTCTCCAGGTTTGAAATTGCATCCACGATATTGCCAAGTTCTGCATTAGGCTTAAATATACTACACACCTCAACATCAGAGCCCAGGCTTGACTGTAACATTGCATGTAATCCTCAAATGTGACTACTTCCAAGCAATAATACCTTCTTGGATTTCTTTTTACGAGCTTTGCACCATGTGTGCATTTGTACAGCTTTGTTGCAATGTGACTGCCCTGCTGTTGTCTCTGATACTTCCTCAGTTAGATTCTCCAACACCCCAAAAGTATTTGAAAATTCCAACTGAAAATTTGTAGAATGCAGGTCCTGTTGTTTCCCTCCAGTTTTGACTGCAATCCACTGGGATTCCTTAACATTTAATGCTGATTTTTCAGCCTTCAAAACATTGAATTCTTTAGTTGATTCAGCCACTGTGGATTCGAGACAAGAGATCCTACTTTCTAGTTCCCTCTTTTCCTTACTACTTTTGCAAGGCAAACAACTCCACGGAGAGTGAAGTGCATTTTCAGCTTCCAAGTAGCCACATTTCTGATGAAAATGAATTCTACAATAATTACAGCTTTTTCCTTGCTTTAAAACCCTACGACAGCCACCATACTTCATTCTCAATGAGATATTATACAAAAAAAAAACAAAATATGAGGCCTTGAAGAGAGTTGTAACTTAACCTATCAATACCTTTCCTTATTTTGCTATGTAATTTACACAAGGCACACGTTTCTCTGTTTACCACTCAAGCAATACAATTTTAACACTAACATCTATAAGTCCTAACACAAAAATAAAGTGATCCTGAGAATGTACTATGGTTATCATGCTTGTTCCATGTGTACACCAGCGGATATTGTTCTCGTGCACGAAATCCAGCTCCGAGTTTAATGTATCATGAATTCACTACTGAATGTTAAAATGTACCGTAGGCCTTCTGACAGATGGATGTTTGTTTAAAGTTCAGTAGTTGATCTGCTTCTTTAGTTCAACAGTGTTTTTGTGGAGTTTAATTTGTGTAAGTTGTCAGGATTAAATTGCTAATATAGCTGCATAACATTAAAAAAACACATCAGATTTTATCTTTGTGCCTGAATCAAATATTGACCAATTTCTACTGGACGGTTAAGGTAGGAATTGGATGGAAAAGTGGGAAACCAAATTTAATTTCCTCATACTGATCATCCTTTCATTATATTGGGGGTGACGATGATCTTTTCATTTTTCTCCTCATTGCTTGTTGTCCATCTTCTAATGGTTGTCTTTTGACATAAGAGAATGTGATGTTTGTTATGTATTCTTGCTTTTACATAATTATAATCTTGTGTTTATGGGAATATCTACCTCTTTCCGATTGGGTACTGAAATAGTTATTTCAAATGCTGACCATTAGTGCACACTGATGTTGATTGTATAAGACTGTTAGATGTATAAGATTTCTTATATGGCTTTGTATATTGGTTATTTATATTAATTCAATATTCACTCTTTTCCAGTATTCAATAAGTATGAATTTAATTTTTAAATATAAATTATAGTGACATTAACTTCTTTTAAAAGCATCTATACATCTACAGATATAAAACAATCTGAATGTCATGTTTTGTGTATAATTCTTGTTCTTGTTTTCTGCCAATAAGTATGGATAAAATTTTATTTTTCAGGAAGGAGAAGCTTATGTAATTGCTGATGATGCAGGTGATAGAATGATGCCAGCAATTGTAGCCTTTATTGATGGAGAAGAGGTATGGTCTCTCCTAAATACAGTCTGTCTCTTATATTTTAATGTTCCTATATAACTATGTGCACTGGAATAATGAAATGAGAATAAAATGGAATAATCCTTAATGTAGTATAAGTTTTATAAATGAACTGCATGTAATGTTTATTTTTATTTAATTACTAAAAGAATTTTCCTGAATTATAGCAGGATGGCATTTACTGTTACCCGGTGGTTGAATATGTCTGCTTAGTTACTGGTGTTTAAAGCTTATGTAATGTCCTTTGTTACAAAATTATTAACATAGTTGTTATTTGCATAATGGGATGAACATTATCATCAGTGGTGTCTAGTATTGTAAATGAGACACATATGTTGACACAGTGATCCAATATAGATTTTAATGGCGTATGTAGATATACAATGAAAAGGTAAAAAACATATCATATATAGGTTTAAAAGCAGATGTACATGCATCAGTAAAATATCTGTATGAATGTAATTTCACATAATTACCAATGGTTTCATTATAATATTGAGACATGTAAGCTGATATTTAATATAGTATACATGTAAATGATAAAGACAAAAACAGCTAAGCTAAAGAAGAATTCTTAGTGGGGGTATTATTTACTCAAATGGATTTAAACTTGAATTGGAATGGGTTTTTTTCTGAGACATGCAAAGAATGGACAGATTCTAATAACAGGCTGAAGCATTCAGTCTGTTCTAGAACTGCAAACACTGTCAAAGATTGCTCATTTCTTTCCATCCCATTAGCCAAGGATTGGGATTACTTAACCAGTCAAGTGCCTCTTATTTGGCCTGGCAGCTACCTTCACTCGTAAATAAACAGAGAATTTTCAAGATTTTTTTTTCTGTTTTCTGCTATGAACGTGTGGCAGATGTGAGACGAAGGAAAGTTGGTGTAGCTTTGGGGATGAATTTTAATGGATGTGTGACAGGAAATTTGAAGGTCGGGGAATAGTCTGACACAGAGGATTTGTTAATGTTTCGGTTCCAACCTGTCTAGTTCAGAGTGATTAGTTTTGTCAGGTGCATATCTCACATTTTCTGTGTGATTGAGACAGTTGCTTTTAATTCTTGTGCTGGTTGTTTATAAGCATTGGGTTGTGTATGTTTCCAGTAATGGTCCTAGTGACTGTTGGCTTTGAATTCTTATAGTTGCACAGTGTTGTCTAAGTATTTGACATTGTGAAATCATGCTTCACTTCTTTGTGCTCATGTTTTCCTCTATTTTATGTTGTAGCTCTATGGCATAGACTTTAATGCATGTTGCCATTGAGGGAAAGCACATGAGTTCAATGTGCTGTGGTAAATTTACTGGTTCATCAGTTCTCTCCATTTGATGTTTTGTTTTCAAGAAAATAGTAGGAACCGTAATTGCCATGCACAGATGCAGGTTGACATTGTCAGTTTGAGTACTTGGCTTACAGCTTTGATGATGTAAGATACAGATTTGGAAGGTGCCATAAGAGGTCACAGAAGATATAAAAATATTTATACTGTAGTTGCAAGGCTGCTTCCAGGTGCTTCCATATCAACAATTGTATCTGCTTTCCAATCAAAGAAAGGGTGTTTTGCAACAATAGCCTGTCAGTGACTAGTGTCTGTATCCAGTTTCGAAGTTGCATGCAGGGACAGTCAGCTAAACTTAAAGACCAGGAAGCTAAGCTTTTACTATCGTTCAACATGTTTGTGATATTGTTAGAAGCTGACACAATTTTGTACTCATTATTCACCAAGTTGGTTCATGCAGACTGCTAAATCAGAGCAACTATAAAAGCAATTATATACCTTCTGAAAAAAAAAAAATTTGAACTTCCCATAGCATGGTCAGTTGTCAATGTAACTCCATGCACATACTCACCATTGGCGGGTATGGAAATGATTTAAAGCTGCATTTCTCTCTGAAGGGTTGAACGGCCATCAGAATGAATTGGCGTTATTCATGTTTAGTGTTGTTGCCAGGCCTGGTAGGGTATATAAAGGGCAAATGCTGAGTGATCACTGTGGATGACAGGGAAACACCATGTACTCATGTAAGATAATGTTATCAGCACCTGACAGAGTTTGAAATGGGCCTCATTGTGGCAGCTGATTGATCATGCAATAACCCCAACATACAGCTGACATAAATTTTTCTCAGGTAATCTGCCAGATAACTTCTGCCATATGTGACATTTCAACAACTACCACCATTGTCTTCATCAGGTGAAATGTTAGGTCTAAGTTGCTACCACGGCAACACGTCACTGCCTCACAATTCAGGCTCATATAAATGCCCAGCGGCCAGTGGTCGCATATGAGGCATGCTGCAGAAGCTGCCCTCCCTTTAGCTAGGCTTCATATGAGGCCTACAATGGTCAGATGCATCTGTGCTCCCCTCTGCACATGTCTTATTGTGCTGCTGTTGAAGATCATGGATCTTCAACAGCAGTGCAAGAAATAACTACCCAAATGTGACCACAAGCACTGCCCACGTGTAAGGCGGTGCCTGCACCAGGAAGGCGGCAAAGACTCAATTCATCTCAGTGGCTTTGGAAACCAGAGGCACCATACCATCTTCAGGGCTCAGGGAGAATAATGAGACCACTCTCTGAAATGTGAAACTGGTTGATGGGACTTGGTGGTCAGCAGAGACAGCCAGTGGCCTGGAAATTGTGGTGCAAGAAGATCTTTCGTGAATAAACAGTTTATTGACTAGAAGTATGAAAATATATAGGCACTTGCTGATTTTGGTGTGAATTAGATTAGATGGTATATTAATTAGTATATTAATTGGCATAACAATTAAAATAATTAGTAAATTAATTAGTAGAATAATTTAGATCTGTTAAATCCTTTACAATAATTATGCAGACCTATTTTTTTTATTTTTTTTTTAACAAGAGTAAACTGTTTTAAATAAAAACTAAGGTCAACTTTAGGTAACAAGGTGGTAGGCTGTGTAAAATCAGGAAATAGATTTTTTTTAAAAAAATGGGCTTCCATTGTTTACTACAAAAGAGACCATTATCTCTGTTGATGTTGTTGATACTCGGTCTAGTCTCCAATGATTCTCTAATTATAGAATCCCCAAAATAAGCAATCTGAGCCAGTATATCAGTCTTGTTGATTCTTTGAAAAGTATCCCATGCATCTTTGGTTAATGCGGACTTGTCCAACTGTAGCAAGTGCAGATGTCGCCGGTGCTTGATGCAACATTCTTCAATGGTCTGATTGTATGGCCGATATATATTTTGCCACATTCAAATGGGATCGAATAAACTCCTGGAATTCAACAACCTATGACCTTGCACAGCCAGGTCTCTGAGGTTATTAGGCCTACCGAAAATCCACAAGGGGAACATGCCTTTACCTACAATTGTCTGTGCGATCTGTGCTCCTATGTACCAACTGCCAAAATATCTCACATGCCAACTAAGTCAACTGATCTGCCATTTCATTCACCGCGTAAGGAACTCTGCTGAATTTGTACGGATTATTGAGGGTATGACTGCGTCAGATTCTGACCCCTTCTTGAGCTATGATATCGTCTCTTTGTTCACACGAGTGCTTGTAAACGAGATTAGAATTGATACAATGTTATTTTGACCATGGGTTTTCTGACTTATGTCTCCATACTTTGTGTATGATGGGCAGTTGTACAAGCAAACCGGTGGTGTGGCCATGCGGTTGCCACTTTCTCCAGTGGTAGTGAATTTATTTATGGAGGACTTTGAAAAAAGGGCTTTGGTGAATGCTCCATTACAACCTATGTGGTTCTACCATTACGTGGATGACACATTCATAGTCTGCCCTTGCGGCTTCTTGACATTCACAGAATTCCTGGAACATCTGAACATATTATTCGTAATGGAGATTGAGAAAGATGGCAAGCTCCCATTCCTGGACATATTAAATAAGTATAAGCCACATGGCATTTACAGGAAAACTACACACACGGTCTGGTTTTTAGTGGCTGCCAGCTTTCACTACTCATCTCAGCGAAAACGTTTTCACTCTGTTGGTACATCAGACAGTAATAGTTTGCAAGATGAGCTAAGGCACCTTCAGTAGGTTTTCAGGCAAAATGGATATTCACAAGAGCAAATTTTGTCCCTGTGCACCAATATTGACAGCTAAACAAGAAGAACTGTCAAGAATCTTTGCAGTGCTAGTCTATTCTGGGAATACTTCTGCGAAGATAGGAAAAATTCTCGCTCAATATGCCATAAGGAGTAGCTTTTTACCTCCAACAAAGATACAAGATATGATGCGCATAGTGAAGGATGACCTCAGCCTTCAAGTTCTGGAAGTTTATTCGATTCATTGTGAATGTGGCATAATATGTATTGGGCAATCAGAACTGTAGAGGAATGCTTCATTGAGTACCAGCAACATATGTGCTTGCTACAGCTAGACAAGCCCAAAATTAGCGAACGTGCTATGGAAAATTTCCACAGAAAAAAATTCAACAAGAATCAAGTACTGTCATGGACTGTGTATTTCTGGGATTCTATATTTAGAGAATCATTCGAGATTGAGTATCTACAACATCAACAGAGTGAAGCATGGAACCCCTTCATCCAGGATCTTCAACAGCAGTGCGATTGACATGTGCAAAGAGAGCTGAGATGCAGCTAACCGTTATGAGCCTCATATGAGGTCTAGCTGACACAGCAGCCAATGGGAGAGCAGCTTCTGCAGCGTGCCTCATATGTGACTGCTGGCCGCTGGGTATCTATATGAGCCAGAATTGCAGGGCATTCACAGTTGCTGATGTCTTGTCACAGTAGCAACTTTGACCTATCATTTCAACTGATGAAGACAGCGGAGGTATCTGCTGAAACATCGGGGCCCGTACTGCTCAGGGGTCCCCAAGTACAACTCAGGGGTCCCCAGCCTCGGCTCAGGGGTCCCCTATCAGCAACACAAAACAAAAACAGGTCGCCCATTTGGCCTGAGGGCCCAAAATAATTTTTTTGCACTGGGGCCCTTGTTGACCTAGCTATGCCACTGGCTGCAGCCTCCTAGAGTGAACAGCCCAACGCCTCCAATGTTGGGTGATCGTTCTGAGTGCTTATTACTATACCAGCCAGTATAAGCCAACAGCACAACACTCCAATGTCAACACCCTATGACACCTTCCTGCTGGCCCCAATTTGATCAATAAGAAGTGCTGTATTTCTACATTGATTCAGAGAAGAAGCAAACAGTGGATGGTTTCCCCATTACAGCAGCCCGTATCACCTCTGCCACCCACCGGGACCCAATCTTGAGGCAGGTCCTGTGCTATGTCATCCGTGGGTGGCCAACGTATTTCACACAAAGAATGGACAATGAACTAAAGACATGGCATCAAATATACTATAGGCTCTCGGCCATAGACGACATCATCCTCTTGGATGCAGAGAACAACACACATGCCATCGTCCTCCCAGCGGAATTGCGCCCACAAATCTTAAGGCTCCTGCATTGAGAACATTGGGGTATGTCCGCATGAAGAATCTCGCAAGAAGGCATGCTTATTGGCCAGAAATCAGTAGGTACAATAGTAAGTACAGATGTACTTAGTGGTACCTGAGCCAAAGCCCTCATCTGCCACCCCAACCACACCATGCTATCGTACAACTTCACTAAGCACCCACCACGGAATTGGGTTCTTCCAAATCACCCGCCATTGCAGCAGGGACGGTGAGGCAAAGCGCCTTTCACCACCCCTTGTGGGTGCCCATGGGGAACCAACGTGGAGGCGGTGCCCGCCACGAACCAGGCCGAAGACCCTTCCAAAACCTGGTCGTATAGCATAAACCTCTCTGTGGTTCCTACGCGCAACGCCCGGCTCCACCCGAACCCCGCAGGGTGGGCGGAAGCCCTAGCGACTGGGCCCCGCACAGGAATGCCCATTCGCACGATTCACCACGCCAGCGGACCGAACATTTCGTCAATGAATACGCGGCTTCCCGTGCTGGGCGTGCTCCAAGTGCACTTTCCTCCGCACCCTCCTAACACTTGTGTCCAGTACGAGCACGGATTCCCACTCACTTGTCCAAGATCCACAGAGCACCGTCGTAGTGCACAATCCTGCTTCAGAGGCCCGAAGGTCCCCACAACGTTCACAGGGTGAATGCTGCCCCACCCCAGGTAACCCAATGCACTACCAGTCCACACTTATATAGTGGACCTACTGTGGCAGCATTAAAGGCACAAGAGACTAGAGAAGGCTCCCACCAGCAGGGATGCTACCCCTGAGCCCAGGGGCCGAACCCAGAGGTGGCAAACTGCAACCAAGAACAGCCCCCACGACCGTGGTACTGATCCCTTCATTCGACTCCGGGGGTTATGCTGCGCTGGAAATCAGAGTTGCACTAAGCCTCTGAGGTGCTTGATCTTTGCTCACCAGGTCACTCCCAACACTGAAGTGATCAGGGCAAGATAGCTCAGTGTCTTGTGCTGCAGCCAACAGCGTGGTATGCTAGATGCAGCTTGACTACCCAAAAGCCTTCTGTCCAGCAGCAGGAGCGACCCCACTAAACCCCCCACCTGAAGACTGGGAGCGATGGGACTGTGGCCACCGGGCAAGAGTCCCAGGAACAGCAGAGGTGGTAAGAACATACCCCCTACAATCGGCTCCTACAAGCACCCAATTCTGATGTCCAACAATATCCCCTCTCTTGGTAGATGCAATAAGTATAAGACTGACACCAGTGGTTTCAAAGTTTGCCAATCATCACAATTCAGAAAAAGCTTTTTATAAGCACCTCCAGCTCGATCAACTCACCACATCACCCCAGAGGGAGAGAAATTTCCCCCATCGCCCTAACTTGCACCTATAAAGATACAAGAAAAGCATTGCGCCAGACCCGTCATCTAGGCCTCTCCGGAGGGAAGCCCAGACCCCTGGGGGAGACCGTCGGGACATCGAGGAAATGGTACACAGCTGCAGAGCCTGCGCCCAATATCAGGCAGATCCACCACAAGCTTTCTCACCCTGGCCCACTCACCTCCAAGCTTCGGACCGCATTCACCTGGAATTTGTGGGCCCATTTTTGGGAACGATGTTGTTACTTATTATCGATGCCTACTCCGTGTATCCATACATGGTCCACGTGGCATCCACCATGACGGAAGCCATGCTCAATGCATTGAGCCAGGTTTTTGCCACGCACACTCGTCTCTGACAGTGGACCCCAATTCACAGCAGCCTCCTTCAAGGAATTCTGTGTGGCCAACGGCATCAAACACATCTTTAGTCCTCCATTCCCTCCCGCCTCAAATGGCAAACCAGAACACCAGGTCAGAACGTTCAAACAACAAATGCTGAAAGTGGTGCAGTCAGCTAAAACGTGTTCCGCCATCACTTTTTTTTTTTTTTTGAGTACTTATCGGACCACACCAATTAATGGTCAAAGCCCAGTGGAACTACTCCATGTATGACAACCATGGACATTGCTATTTCTCCTGGTACCATCACCAGCAGAGCCCTGATTCCAGCCCTCCCACCGTAACATGCCAGGCAGTGTGTTATAGCCATGCTCCTAGGGGGAAACACCACACGGACGCTGGCAACAGTAGTGAAGACACACTGTGTCAGCATGTCATCACAGTACAAATGCCACACTAATTAGAACACTGCCATTAAAAACCATCTGCGACCTCGAATGGTGGCAGGTACATCACCATCACAACTACACCCCGAGGAATACGCCGTACCACAGCCACTCTCGCTACAATCGACACATTGACCATACCACATGCACCCAAGAAAGCCAACAACACTCGCAGCACCAATCAACAATTATGTTGAGATTGACGCCTCAGCAATTCCCCACCACCCACATCGGCACCCAAATCACTACATCCTCAACACTTGAGTATGCCTGTACAGAATGAGAAGGATCTGGCTAGGTTTCCACTGTCATTCCAACCTCATCTTCCTAAGCATCATCCAGGGTGCTTCTGTCCATATGCATCTATTTCATGGGGAAGGGAGTCATAGGCATTGGTGGTTTATGGTCAGTGGAGGTCAATATAATGGCATGCGTGCAACCAATCTCTCAGCAGACTGCATTAAACCAACAATGTAGTCATATCCACACCCATGGCAGTGATCACATTTTGTGGTCAAGAACCTGCTCGTCACCGTGTAAGATCTTTTTTTATGCACTGGTTCCAAGCAGTTATCACTAGAGTTCAGATCTTTATTACAAGTCATATTTTTTCCTGCTGCCTTTTTGAGCTGTAATGCTAAATTAAACAGTGATTGAACATTTTGGATTGTGTTTAAATATATTTTATACAGAATATAAATGAATATTCAGACCATTTTCTTAGTTTTGGCCATATTCCAATAACATTTATGATCATATGGTCATATTTTAAGAAAAACACTGGTAATTTTTTTTATAGTACCGGAATTCATTTGAAGTTATAGATGAGAAGAAATTAAGATAATTATCATCAGAACTGTACTTCAGTTATACATTGGAGGAAGATATAAAACTAACCGTCACTGAATTTGTCAGAATTCCCCAGTGAATTTAAGTTATTGTCATTCTCTAAATGTTAATGTTTCTCTGGTATCCCGTCCCGATTCTTTCATATGCCTGCAAGAGGACATGGAGTTGGACAGCTGATAGGCGGCACCAGCAATGGGTGGAACTAGCACTACTGCACTCCAGAGGCATCACAGATGGCCGATCAGATGTAACGTGACCAATTTAAATACAGATGGGCTGCATTACCAAAGCCAGTACTAGTATTCACTGCACCTCAGTATCGTTGCCGTCATGCCGTACATCGCTGGTTGATCTTGCTCGTCCTGGTTCTCCATTTTGTGTGCTCTTTGGACTCTGTGCCTTTTATCATTGACTTGATCTTCCTTGTCTTGGTTCTCTGTTCAATTAGCCCTTTGGAATGGTTGGTCGTCGTCTCATCTCAGAACGACTGCCAGTCCACCTGTGTTATCCTCTACGGCCCGTGGGCGGATACAGCAGTTTCGCCCACTTTATAATCTCAACAGTGGAGCAGCAGCATGCCTGCATTGAGCCGCAACAACCAATGTCTCATTGTCACCAATACTTTTTAAAAATAATCCTCAGTCTGTGTTAAAACTGGCAGAGATCAGTGAGTACCGCCATGCCAAAAACAAAAGTTGTGTATTTACATAAGGAATTTGGAGAGGAGATTTTTAGTACAGACGAAAGGGTTCTGTTATGTGAAATTAAAATGACATAAAAAAAAACACAATTTAAAATTAGGTTCCCAATGGTGCAGTAGGTGCACAGAAGCAAACAATGCTGTCTACATGAAAACAACACTGTTAGATAAAATAAATGGTGTATAATTGGGCATGTTTTTTCATATACTATATGTAAATGTTTTTTTTCTTCATATTTTCCCATTTTTAGGGTCAAATTGCCATTCATATTTCTTTATTTTTTTGGTCATAAGTATCCAAACCCCACTTATCATTGTCATAACAGCATGCCCGGTGTGAGCCAAAGTGTCATAGTGCACAAACCTGTGTTTGGGAGGCCAATAATCCTGTCAAGTTTGAATTCAGTCACATGCTGATATTGAGGTTAATGAGGCATACTGGCATCTTACATGTTACCACTTCATGTGATGTCTCTGCATGGCTTAACACAGACCTGTCCGGTTACTCCAAAGAGGACGCTGTAGGGGCTTTTGTGCACACCATCTCTCTGCATCCTTAATCACAAATTATGGTATTGCTCATGAAGCAAAGGAGAATACATTTATTTATAGAATGGGAGATAGTTGGTACCTAGAGCATTTAATGGAGTATAAAGCATGAGTGAAAAATCTTCAAAGCTTTTAATAATTTCTAAAAGGCTTACTTAATATTTGATATAATAGGTTTAGGTAAACCATATTTAAATAACTGAATTTAAATGATGGATTTGGCTGGGATAGCAATCATGAAATGAACAAGTTATCATGGAATTCAATAATGAATATCAGCACTTTATTGGACATCTTTTAGCATATCAACTAAACCTCTTATTCAAATAGAAACAAATGAACTTTGATGGGTCTAAAAGACTGAATGAATTTAACATAATATGAGAATCTCATTGGCAGTAGCTGAACATGATGAGTTATGGGTTTTCTCAGCATTTTATTGAAAATGGGTTACTGCCTTTCAAGATGTTAGTTGGCCAGCTGTGCGTGTTGAGTCTTGCGGTGTCTGTATAAATTGATCCACCAGGGCCACCAGTCCCAGCTGAGCCAAGGTTGAATGACAGACAGAATAGGGCATCCCTCAGCTCTGCTGATAATGGCACGCTGTATGTTGTCAGACTGGTCTGAGTGTCCTTCTTTGCCATGTATCATTGACCCCACCAACGAGACCAAGACCACTGTATCAGCTGATGGATAGCTATTGAAAAAAGGTGCCTATTACCCTGTGATTATGTAACTTAGCTTGGTTTCCACACTGTCCTTGTAGTGGAGAATATGCACAGTTAGCTCATCTTAAACAATAGGTTGCATGAAACAGGAAGTAACAGGCAAGCACCTCATACAAAAATCACATCTTTTGATTGGTGTGCAAGCATATGTACCTTGTTGAGCAGCCTCAAGTCTCCACAGAAGATGTGATTTTTTTGGGGGAATCATAACTTGCAGTCGCTTTTTAGCACTTAGTTCCAGTCAAAAATGTTATCATGTGAGAAGGCGTTGATCCCTATTTGGCTTTAAAAATGCCTTGCACTACAGTCCCTCACACGGCCAAATTCAAATATCAATTTTATGGTACATCACTCACTTCATCCACTAAAAGCTGCTATTTTTGTGAATATTCAGATTGTACACAAATGCTTGGAGATACCTGGATAGTGGATGTTGAATGGTATCTGTTCATGTGTGCACCTCGTCAAAATGTTCTGAATGTAAGGTCTGGTTCACACGTCTGGTTTTTCAAGCCACAGCACCAGTGCATACATGCAACATCCAATACACACGTATTTACTTGTAGCAAGTGGCAGTATTTTAGATTTATCCATTCTATTGATAAAGACCTGTTGTTCTCTTCATAATTTTGTTACAACTATAGTTGGATTCAAGATGCAATGAGTACAGAAGCTTTCATCGATATCTTGAGACCAACAAGAGGGACTACTGATCAGTCTATCCAACCAAAAAACTTGTTAGCAAATTACTTGTTTCCAATATTGACATTGTACCTTTGCAAAGAAATTATATTTAAGATTTTTTTTGTTTGCAACAGTATTTTTTTAATAGATATATTATATAGATGATATTTCAACTTTAAATTGTAAAACACTTAATTTGAAAATGGAATTAATTACAAATACTCGGTCGTAATAGCACTCTGATATGATATCCCAAATTTCTGGTAAATTCTTAATTTTGTTAATGAAATGCTCAGTGGTATCATTTTCTAAAAGTAATAAATTTGCTGCCATGCCTGCCACATTTGTATTTTCTGCCAGATGTGTCAATCACTCCATAGGAAACAGTGTACTGGGAGACCAGAGTCATGTGTCTGGCACCACTGCATTGTGGTGAACAAGAATTTGGAAAAATGACCACAGGCTGGATATAGGTTGCGTAGCATTGCCGGAGGTGTGTGTGCATAGCTGTATCTGTATTCCAGCCTGATAAATCCGACGTGTGCAAGGGGCCTTATGTGAGACCTTAGTAATTTGGCACATTGGTACTCTGCAGTAAGCAAGATGAGTTGCAATGCCTACAGTATGCCAACACTAACACACCACAGTTGTTACACCCAATATTCAGCCACAAACATGAGCAATCTTGCTGACAATGTTATTAGCAGTTTAAAATTGTGCACTGATGACTCAGTTATCTACAGGCAAGTAAAAAGTTCTGCCTATTGCTTAGAAATTCAGTATATTCTTGGTCTTATTTCAGCATTATACAATGGATAACAATTTTTAAAAACTACTCTTGCACACAAGTACAAAGAAAGCTGTAAAAATCTAGATGAGTTTTTATCCCCTAGGCATTAAGTCAAATAATATGTAGAAAAACAAAATTTCAGGTATAGATAAAGCGAATTCAAAATTGTGATTCGTAGGTTGAATTTTGAAGAATTGTAATGAATGTACAAAGGCTGAAGAATACATAATTATTATGCATCTTCATCTGGAGTACTTTAGTGGTGTATGGGGTTGTCATCACAAACTTGCATTCAGAAAATACAGTGGTTGGGGTGAGATTGGCTGGCAGACTTGCTATGTAGTTTCTGATTGAATTTTATTTGCAAACATGTGAAACACTCACCTTCATTTAACATATCTCAGTTGCAATCACAGGAAATGGAAAACCAAGTGCCATACTGATGACGATACGTATTCCTTCTACTATCATATAGTTTAGTATTAGGAATACACAGAACAGAGGTTAATTTTGGTGCAAATCACTCCCTGCCACCAACAATAAGAGTATAGATGTATATGGTGTAATAAAATGTAAGTAAATTGAAAAAGTGCTAGCTAATGTGAATAATGAATTAAAAGTATTCCCTTGCGCACAAGTAAAATATATGCTTCACGGTACCTTATAAGGCCAATTGTTTAAAATATTTGTGTGGAACTGAACCAAGCAAGTAAAATCAGCATATAAATTTTGTCATTGGTAGAGCTTATTCTAGGTAGGTCAAATTTTGAATAATTTTAGCACCTATGCAAAGAAATGGCATTTAAAACTGTTGTATATCCTTTTAGGATTTATATCGTTTTGTGACTGTATGCTACATTCCTTACAACAGTGACCCATACTTGATACAGATTTTGTTCTGGGATTGTTTGACTGACAGGTGATATACTTTATATTTGGATTTGTGACCAGCATGCTAACATACACTTTGGTTTACTACTGCAGAGAAATCTTCGCCCACTACTGTATTCGAGTCATGAAAGATAGATCAGCAAAATAAGGTGCTAAACTGATGTTTAGATATTTTTCTTCCTACATTCTACCATACCATTAGGGGTTGGAATGTACACAGTAAAGATTAAGTTTGGTGCAAGGCATCCTCTCTCTCTCTCCCTCTCTCTCTGTGTGTTTGTGTGTTTCACAGGAGGGCAGGTGCCAATTTTGCCTTAACACAAAATTTTGTCTTTGGAGGTATGGTGGTAAGTGCAGATAAGAAATGTGCAAAAATAAATTATCTGTGATAGCGTGAAATTCAAGAAAGGTAAAATGCATATCTGTGGTCAATAAGTAGCCTGTTATTGCTTATGTGTTTATTTCTTTGTATGTTTTCAGTTGTCATTCATTTTTCTTTTTTGGCTAAATATAGCCAAAAATACTAAAGTTATTTATCTTTCATAACACTGCTGAGCACTGAATTTTCCAAATTGAAACAAGATAATGAAAATTTCAGTTAGAACTTGTGTAGTTTTGTTGATAAATTTGAAAAATTGAAAGAGGTGATGCTAAAATTTTTATATTGCAACAGTTTTAGTAAATTTACAGAAGTTGACTAGAGGTAAAATAATAGTTTGAGTAATTGGATTAAAGAGGAGTCTGAGCATCTAAATGCTAATTTGGAAAATGTATTTTTAAGTTGTCAAGTAATTTCTATAGAGAACATGCAAAAAATAGAGCATTCAAAAGATCGATGTGTGTCTGAGTTAGGTGAAGTTATGCTGAAGAAGGGGTTTTCATTGTAATTCATTGTTAACAGGCATCTGAAATATTTTCCTCTTTATTACATTTTTGATAATATTTTTCCCAGAAGGAATGGTGTCAAACCATACAAAACAATTCACAGAAAAATTATTAAAAATATAAAATTAACAAATCAAGGTTAAACTCTTGTACTCTTTGTTTAGCAATTTCCAGCACATGCATCTCAGAAAGAGACTTGTCATTACCATTAAAGTCTCCCAGGTTGTACAAAGTTGTCTCCAAAGTCTTTTCATGTCTGTGATGTGCAACCTAAACCACCCTTCTTGTGGCATGCTGAAAAAATTATGCCTCCGGGTATTTTTCCGGTATATCACCACGGTACCCTTAAGTCTCCTCCAACATGTTCCATAGTAAATTATTGTAATGTGGAGATGGTATTCTTTTAATGTACTATTGCTCCATAAAGGAAATGTGATAATTTTTGTTTTCATTTTATAATTTATAATTTGTATTCATGCTGGTCAAGGGACCATAACTATCCTGAAACAGTTTGGGGTGGAAAGTCCAATGTTCTTATTGTAGCTGTGAGCCATGCCCAGAGTATTTACACTGCTCCGAATGTAAAGCAGTATGGAATGTCTGTGTTACCACATTTGTGACTTCTATAAGTTACTGGAAGATTTATTCTGTATGATTCCCCATTTGTGGAAATAAATTCACTAACTATTTTATACCAGAAAGACATCAATTCAGTTGAAAGGAATTTGTTAAAAATTGTTCACAGGACATTTGGCCATTTGGTGCGGGGAAACTTTACTATTATTCCTCCTTACATTTAATGAAACTATTTATTTATTATCTCATGTGATCTTTGGGGGTGGTGATTCAGAACATCTTTGGAAATAACTTCTTTTAGAAAAAATATTATCTGTAATATAACTTCCTGTATTTCGTTTAAGTAAACTGGGGATTTCAGGCTTCGGGTTTTGCAATGCCTTGTATGGTAATAGTAGATGTGAAGCTGTACTCATCACTGTTTTTCACCTTGTCTATTATTCATATCAGCAATCATTAATGTTTATAATGTCCAAACTTCCCTACAATTTTTGGATTGACAAAGTTTCAAATTTTACCTTGAAAATGTCATTTGGCACACAAACCAGCATAAAAGCTTTCTGTAGGTTTTCCGCAGTAGGATTTGGGGCTGGTAACATGTGGGGCAAAAATACATTTTAACATCTATAATTCATTGTGTTGAAGCTGACGTGATGTTTGATTCCATGTTTAATTGCATTGATGATAATGGTGTGGATAGGTCTAGAGAAACTAATGATTTGTCTAATATTGACAAAAATATTTACACTTGTTTGGGCTAGGATTCAGATACAAGTAGTTTCTTTTTAATCTTATTATGATAATCTGGTTCTTGGTCAAGTGAGCCTTTGACTAGTGATAAAAAAAAAAGAGAGAGGATAATACTTTTTGTGTTAGTTATGTAGTAGATTAAAAATATTAATTAAAGCCCGGGCAGTCAAAGTAGAGAGAATTTGGAAGATTTCAAAAACAAAAAAAAAATACAAAATAAAATGTCCAAAACTGGTGAGGACAATGAAGGTTCAAATTCACATCCTAACATTTTGATTTCAGTTTTCCGTACGTTCCCGAAATCACTCCACTTTCCTTCAAAAGGCCATGGCTTAATTCCATCCTCTTTTCTCCTTAATCCTGTCCTCCCTGTAATGACCTTGACAACCTATAGAGACCGAAAATGGGAGAGGGCATGAGTTCAACTAGTTTTCAACATTTAAGGTAGTCCTGAAACCAAACAACAATAACTAACAGTCATTTAAAAAAAGAAGTTTATGTAATCCAACTGTTGATTTGTCTAGTGATTTCATTTAAAATAGCTATTGGCATCATTATTCTGCAGCTGAGTTTGTATGGTACTGTGCCTAATATACAAAGTTGTTTATGCCTGTATTTATGTGCATCTGCATGGATGAAAAAGAGAAAAAAAAAGAGTTTATATTGTTTAAAGGATAATGAAGAACCATAAATGATAAATGAAATGCTTTGATGGTAAAATAATGTTTTCTCTTTTGCAATTTGTTGAGCATAAGAAGTGGAGTAGTTTTAATTGGTTATCTATGGACTAGTGTGAACTGAATACTGTTATGGCTTCTAAATACACAATTCTGCAAAACTCAAGGACGAGACAGATAAAGTAACATAATATATTAACTGCTCAGTAGAAATATACGAAATTGCAGGAGCATGTTCTCACAGGTCTCCCACACATATACAGAAAGCTGGAAGTTGCACAGTGTGATGTCAGCATGACTATAGTTCCAAATGTGTCTGGCCCACAACATGGGGCAGTTGAAGGAACAGGACAAGATACTGTCAATCAGCAAGCTGTTAACGGTGCACTGTGTTTGTGTTCTTCATTGTAATGTGCCCTGGAGGCAATATTTAGACTACTTCACACAAGTAAAAATCATCAGGAAACTAAAAGAAAGACAAAGCCTGATGTGTGCAGCCCAGGATTTTGGTCACATTCATGGGGAGCATTCCGAATCACAGGCACTGCTACGAGACCAGAGATCAGAAAGTAATGCACAATAATTTTTTTTCTCCCCTGGTATTGCAGCCGGAATGTTGAAATTTCACGGTGATATAGTGTGAAGTTTGCACTATAAAGGGTATTTTGTTTTCATGTGCAGCTCTAGCAAGAGAAGTGTGAAATATGAAAAAACATTACAAGCATGTTACTGTCATCCACGTGTGAAGAGCAGCGAAGTGTAGTTCGATATTTGTGGGCCAAAGGACATTCACTGAGTGAAATTCACAGGGACATGCGTGGTGTGGGGATGACTGTCTGGACCGTAGCAATGTCTCCAGGTGGTGTGCATTCTTCTGAACCTTAGTGATTCGCCACACTCCAATCGGCCGGTAACCGTTTCAACACCGCAGAATGTCCGCACCATTGAGGCAGCAAACTTGAAGGACCGGCATGTGCATTTGCGAACCTTATTGCAGACGTTCAACATTTCCTGTGGTGCAGTGTACGACATTGTTCATGACATGTTGAAATACCGTAAAGTTAGTGCTCACTGGGTGCCTAAGAACCTGACAGACAACCAGAAGAGCCAGTGAATGAAGACAAGCTTGGATCACTTAACGCGTGACGCCACGGAAGGGCATGACTTTCTGCAAGGAATCGTCACTGTTGATAAGTCGTGGGCGTACCATTACACATCCGAAACCAAGCAGGCCTCTATGGAGTAGAAACTTGCTGGTTCCCCAGTTCGAAAAATATTCAAAGTGACTCAATCAGCTAAGAAAGTGCTTGTGACAGTGTTGTGGGACATATTTGGTGTGTTATTGGTGGACTTTGCTAAACACGGAACCAATGTGAATGCTGCAGCCTACATGAAAACGTTGGTTAAGTTACGTCGTGCCCTTCGTGACAAGCGCCGCAACATTATTGCTAATGGTGTCAAACTTCTTCATGACAATGCACGTCCCTATGTTGCTGCTATTGTTCATTAGAAACTCACCACTTTTGGGTGGGAGGTGCTCCAGCATGCATCATACAGTCCGGACCAGGCACGAGTTTCATCTGTTTGGTCCCATGAGAAATTCCTGACCGGCCAACATTTTGCAACAGATGCAGAAGTGAAATCAGCAGTCCGCAGATGGCTACACTCCCAACAAATGAACTTCTATGAACAGGTAATACTGAAACTGTTACCATGATTGGAGAAATATGTTGAGAAAATTGGTGACAGTATAGAAAAGTAGGTCAAAGATGTAAATTAATTTGTGATTTGTTTGGTTGTGGTACATATTAAACTTTTTGGGGAAAAATTATTGTGCGTTACTTTCTGATCTCCCCTCATATCTGAAGAAGAGGAAGTTGTTGACCACAGTCAATTACAGCTGCAGATAACCCCTATATTATGTAACAGCCAAGAAGGGTGCAATTTTAGCCACATTTAACAGGACTGCAAGACACACAATCTCATGCTCCATGGTGGCATGGCAACTGCGTGGGGTTGGTCTTTTTCCTGATAACCATTACATTGTGTTCCACTCACACTCGCACATCAGTGGCACTGTTTGCAAGGGTGCCAAGGGTATTAGAACTGGACCATTGAGGATTGGGTCACATGTACTTCTCAATTGAGACTAGATTCAGTCTGAGTAGTGATTCTGGATGTACCCTCATCTGGCAAGAGGTGAGAACATATAATGTGCCCAGGAACATTGTCAAACATGATCATTTTGATGGTCCAAGTGTTATGGTGTGGGGAGGCATAATTTTGAATTGGCATACCGACCTTCAAAACCTTGCATGCAGTACACTCACTGGTTGTCATTATTGTCACACTGTACTCCTACCTCACGTGTGTCTTTCCAGGGGTGTATTCTGCCCTGAATTTATTTTTATTAATGACAATGCGTGATCGCATTAAACAGTTCTGTTGGAAGAGACTTGAAACAAGAGGATATTAGATTAATGGACTAGCCTGCCTGTTCCCTTGACATAAATCCCATCAAGCACGTATGTTATGCATTGGGGAGAGTTATTGCAGCACGTTCACATGCACCAACGACCATATGGCAGTTGTCAATCACATTGATGATTACAATGCCTTACCATAAGAACTCCTCACCAAACATCTTACCAGCATGAGGAAGCACATTGCAGAGCATGCATTGCAACCAATGTCGATCACACACTCTTTTCAAAACCATGTATCTCCTTTTTGTAATGTCCAGGGGACCATCATGGACGGCTGTGAGTTCAGTGTAGCTTATGGCCTCTGTAGAAAAATGTCATTTCTTTCTGTATCATTACATATTTCTTTCAGTTGCTTTTTCTACCATACTGTACTAGTTCTTTCCATCAGTGGCTCAAGTTTTATCGAGCTATGCTACTTGGCAGGGACACTGCATGCAAATGTTACTTTTGTCCTTAAGTTTTGCACGCCAGTGTAATTTGATGCTACATTTAGGCATTATAATTACTAAGAGGAGGCAATTATAGTATTATTGTTTCAAATGGTTGGATATTGTAATGGTGTGAATGAAGTTTTTGTTTGTAAACAGTGATTGGATTTTCAGAACTAGTGTTGATTTTTTTGTAAATTGGTAAGTAAATAAAAATAATGAGTAAATACAATTTGAACATAATGGAATTAATTAAAGTGTGTATTCTAAATGTTTATATTGATGATGGGAAGATCGTAAGCACATTTGATTTGATAAGGTGCAACATTGTGATCAAATATGAGGTCTGTATAGAAAATAAGCAAACTTTTCTGGTTACCCACCAATGGATCATCTTAATGAGCAACCTGTTTCTTTTTTTGTATCTTCTTTAGTTACCCTGTTAATGCTCTCCAAGTGCAAGGGACTTCAGTATTCATGATGATTTTTTTCAATGTGTGAAGTATTAACTGAAGGTGGGTAAAATATTCATAGAAACATTTCAAAATTTGAAGGAAGCTTACAGATGTGATTAAAAATGGTTTACCCATTTTGATATTGGTCATCAATCAATTTCAGATGAGACTTGACTAGGAAGGCCCTTACTTCAACTGGTGTTTCAATCTTTGGTCATATTTTGGTTTTCTAGAATGTTCACACACTTTAGACCATTGTCATTTTTCAGTCAGTGGCTGAGCTTGCAGCAGTCCATCTGATCTGTGCTTTGATAAGCTTTCAAGAAGAAATTATTTAATCACCAAAATTTGTGAATAAATGCTAATATAGCTTAATTGTCACATTACGCAAGAGTAAACTCTAGTTTCATGACCACAGTTAAAATTATTGTCATTGTAGTGTAGTTAGCGAGTTATGCTACACAGTGCCCACGAAGGAGTTTGGAAATAGGAAGTGGACATCATGATGAGATGATCTAGGTGAGAGGGGATTATATTAAACAGGAAGAAATGCTGCAAACCATGGTTTGGGACCAGTTGCTTCATAATAGCAACAAAGCTTTCTGCATATTGCCACATTGTCATAGATTGGCAATCTTTTGTACTGTAGAAAAATGAAAGTATAAAAGAATGATCATGTATCACATATTTGCATGCTGTAATTAAATTTGTGAGCTGATATGAAGGGTATAGCTTTGGGGGGATGAACAGCCAGAAATTCAGAAGGAAAGATGCAGGACATAATTACTACTGGGATTTTGGATTTCTCCAATAGTTGAACAGGTATGAAGAGAGAAAAATCTTCATGTTATACGAATGATTGGGGATTGTTACTTTGATAGGTTAGTTTAGTCTTGGTGATTAAGAGAGACATCATTCATTTGGGAAGAGAAAGACCACCTTGTAAAACTGAGCTCATTGGATTGGCAATAACACTCAGTCGTGGAATTGAGAAAGATGTGGTTCAAATCCTTGTCCAGCCATTCTGATTTTCGTTTTCCATGGTTTTCAGAAATCACTCAATGCAAATGCTGGGATGGTTCCCTCAAAGGTACATGGCTGAATTCCTGACCTTTCCTTTCCCCATTCCTTTCCCAAATCTAATGACCTCAATGTTGACAATCCATAACACCATAAGCAAGGGAAAAGTCATATGTAAATTAGGTATGTGAAGTTAGTCCCTGCCTTTAAACATTGGTTTTTGAGAGAAAGTAAACAATAAGAATGAATGTGCTATATTTATTTACTGTCTTTGTGATCAAAAAGTGTATCGCAGTGCTTTCTCTCTATTTTTTATTTTTAGATTGTTGGATTATCTGCAAAGGCTGCACTGATGGAGAATGCAGCATCAACGATTGTAAAAAACAAGCAACTGATGAATGATCGTATAGTAGAAGCTGAACTTGATGATTATTTAAAATCAACTAAATGCCATGTTGTTACAGAAGGAAGTCTTAAATATGAAGTCAAAAATAATGACAGTGATAAGAATCTTATAATAACTCCTGAACATGTGGCAGCTTGTATTTATAGAAAACTGTATGGTAAGTTACTTGACTGAGTGTGTATAGATCTTTATCTTCCATGTTTTCTGTGATATTTGGTATAAAAATTGTTTTATTCTTGTGTTGTGGAAAAAAAAAATTGAAGTATAACCTGACAGTTTTACCTACTATGTTACAGCTCTGTCATACTGAACTTGATATGGGTTAATCTCAGTATTATCTATTCAAATAATGGATTTCTGTAATTCTATAGCTAAAATAAATAAATCTTTGTGCCTTAACAAATAGTGGTAGAATTTAAACTACCTGTGCATTTTGCCTCTGTCATGACTTACCCAACCTGGTAACCCTGTCGGGTAAAAAGATCATGTAGTTCAATATGGAATTTAAACCATGAAGCATCCTAGCATATTTCATATGAGAAAAGAATTCAGGTTGTAAAGATCAGTTTAAAATTCCAGCATGTGAATAAAACTAGGGACTTCTTGGTCCCTAGTCAAGCACCTTAAACACTGAGCCACCAGACCAATCATCACTTAGCTGAATGTGGGAATTGTCTATTCTTTCCAACTAAAAGCTGCATACTAGACCAATGGAAGGATGAAAAATCTGTTTGCTGTGAGGCTATGCAGATAGATTACTGATAGTAAAAAAACATCCTTAATTAACATAGATATACCAACAGGATTAAAAGGATATTAAACTAAGCTGACCTGTTATTCAACAATAAATATTCCTTCACCGTTCTTTTTGTACTCATTCCTTTATCTCTACCTACCTTTAATAATTTTGCCTCTGGTGTTATTTCTTCCCCTAGTTGGATCATTTGATGCATTTTTAGTGGGATTCTTTCCTTCCACATTCTCATCACCGACATTATTTTTAATAAAATCTTACCTGACATCTTCATTTCTCATTTTTCTTACAATTCCTAGTGTACTTGAGATAAGTCAAGCCTCATGTGTGAGCAATTAACATTGATGAGTCATAATCACTAAACTGAATACATACCCACCATAGTAATATATACACATATTTACATTTAACAAATACTTCCCCAAGGGTGAATTAATGGGAGACTACCCCATTTACTCATTACTGGGAAGTTGCGGTGGAGGGGTAACAAACACCCATCATTGTAACCACTTGTAGCCAGGTACTAAGTATGGCATACATTCATCAGATATGAACATAGGTAATTCATCAAGGGGTACTTGACTTTCAATATCCCATGAATGAAAGTGTTTTATTGAAACTAATTGTGCATTATTTGATGACAGTACATGCCTGTGAACTGATATCTGTTCACTTATAAGTTTATAAATTTCTGTGTTGGCTGCTCATTCTCAGTGAAAGTGACAAAACCAAGATCTCTGTAGTAATGCCATTAGGTGTTGAGCAGTTAGTGAATAGCCATGTTGTCTTTAACCTGATCTAGTTGTAACTCCTATACTACAGTATATTCATCAGAGCACATTTAAACAATGGCTTGTTATGGATATTTTAGTGGTTTTAAATAATTATGGTGATCATTTTTTTGGTCAAAAGTGATGCTAAAGAACTATAACTTTTTTTACTAGGTTTTTATGCCTTGTCGAAATCCAGGTTATTAGAGGTGGAAAAGGACTCGGACCAAGAAATTGAAAAAATTTGGCTACATTAATAAGAAGTAACAATAGAAATGATAGCTCAGAAAATCTAAGGTGGTGTAGATATGTAGCTTTCAGGAAATGGGAGAGAGTGGAAGTATACTTTTGACATTTACAGTGATTAGCTTCCAGTGCAATATGGGAAATGATCTGCTTGTGATAGATAATAAGTCAAACTCTTGGCTATATGTTCCTATGTAATCTGAGAATGAAGTGGGCAGGAAGGGTAAGCAAGTTAAAATGCTCATGATGGTGTTATAGTAAGAAGGGATGGCACTCCTGTTTGCAAGGTAAAACATAAATGTAGCTAGATGATCTAATACAGGAAAAGAAAATTAATTTTTGCTAAAAAGAGTAGATTTGAAAAGCTAAAATTAACTGATTAATGTAAAATTTCAATAACAGTAATATAAAATATTGTCCATTTAGATTTATTTTCTTCTAAGTAAGGATAATGTTATTTTAAAATATTTAGTGAGCTTTTTTAAGGTTTTTTTTTTAACAATTATTTTATTATTAAATTTTTAGTGGTATTATAGTTTGTTTTCTACTTTCAAAATGCCACAGCAGTTCCCATTTTGCGATCTTCCTGGCAACTCAGTGGTTAAAGCCTTAAAAAAAAAAAAAAAAAAAATAAAAAAATAAAAAATAAAAAAAAAAAAATAAAAAAAAAAAATAAATTCTGGCTTTATATACCCCAAAAACGTCCAGAATGGGGTGAATTGGATGCTGTGTTAAGGAATCTCAGTTTAAATTTTGGTCCAGGCTGTATTTTGACCTAATCATAACATTTGTTAAAGCTGTTGCTCAATAATCTGAGCATGTAACACTTGGGCATTAGTACATACCACGTACACAAATCTGTCACTGGAATATATCTGTTTGTTTGGACATCACACAGTAAACATAGATTTAAAATTGGTTTTCACAATGTGAAACCTTGGTGTATAAGTTGAAATTTGAGGTACATGTTGAGGCATTAAGACACATTTGTTTTATGAATATTCTGCCAAGACTTAAAAATAGCTTAATTGAGTTTGACAGGATATTAAACTGGATTTTTGTAATGAGCATTTTATATTAAAAGGGGTGGGGGTAAAGAAGAAGAGGGAAGGGTCTATTGTATACCAAATGTAGACTCTCTTTTCAGTTTGATTTAATATAGGTGAAAATTTCTAATGATATCATGTAAACACTGTAGGTATGTATAAAAAAAAACAATAAAGGGGTATAGAGGTGAAGATTAGTTTGGTTTTTGTAAGGTTAATGTGGACAGTATTTTTCTCTTTGTTTTAAAGTATACATGTGCAAAGTTGCATCAAAACCAGATTAAAACTGTAGCTTTGTGTAAAGAACATTTGCAAACAATTAAATGGTATAAGGGAGTGAATGGTTGGGTTTTGTAAACAGAATGTAGACACCATGTTTTTTTTTTTTTTTTTTTTTTTACATGTGCAGTGTTGCATCGATATCTGATGAAAACAGTGGATATCTATAAAGAACATTGGAAATTATGAGGGGTGTGGATAGAAGGGAAGATGGTTTGGGCTTTTGCAACCAAATTTAAAAACAACTTTTCTGTGTGTTTTAATGTATATGTGTGCAAATTTCCTTCAGAATTGGATACAAACTATACCTTTGTGTAGATTAAGGGAATTGAAAGGGAAGATGGGTTTGACTTCTCTAAATCAAATGTAGGTAGTATTTTTCTGTTGGTTTTGAAGTATACATCTGAATATTTCCTTCAAAATCAGGTGGAAACTGTAGTTTTATATAAAGAACATTGACAGTAATTAAAGTGTTAGATAGGGGGTAGGGTTTGGGTTTTTGTAAAAAGTAATTTGGATGGTATTTTTCTATTCTCTTTGTTTTAAAGTATACACACCCATCAAAATTGGATTAAAATGTTGGTTTGTACAAAAGTTAAGGAGTGTAAAAGGGGAGCTAGGGTAGATTTTGCATTTGTTAGTCAGAAGTCTTCTCCATAAAAAGGTACATATATGTGCCACTTTCATAAAGATCCATTAAATTGTGTTGACTATAGCTTTTTAAAAAGAAAATTGACAAAAATCAAGGGGGTAGGAATGGGAAGAGTGGTTCAGTTTTTGCTAACTAAAAGTTGACATTATTTTTCTGTTTGTTTTATAGTAAAAGTGTGCTAATTTTTATCTAAACAGGATAAAAACTGTGGGTTTGTATAAAAATTAAGTGGTTCAATGGGGAGAGGGAGTGTTTTTTTTATTTTTATTTTTTGGTCAGAAACCTTCTTCATGAAAAAATACATATAAGTGCCAACGTTCATTGTGATTGGTAAAATGGTGTCGACTGTAGCTGTAGGGGGTGGAAGGAGGAAGAGGGGTTGGGCTTAGGCAGACCAAATGTTGACAGAAATGTTATCTTTATTTTAAAGTAGGCATGTGCAAAGATCAATTCAAATAGGTAACAAATGTAGGTTTGTATAAAATTAAGGGGTGTAAAGGTGGATATGTTTTTTTCTTTTCTTTTGGTCAGAAAATTTCTTCATGAAATATTACATGTATATGCCAACTTTAATGGGGATCAGTTAAATGGTGTAAATTATAGCTTTGTATAAAGAACATTGACAAAAATTAAGTGGGTGGATAGGGGGAGAGGGGTTCAGTTTTTCCAAACCAAAAGTTGACGATATTTTTCTCTTTATTTTGGACTATACATGTCCAAAGTTCCATTGAAATTTGATAAAAAATGTAGGTTTGTATAAAAATTAAGGGATATAAGGGTGTGGAAGGAGTGGTTTCTCAATGAAAATTCATATGGAACCACTTTGGAGGTCTACAATATCCACTAAAAAATTTCAAGTAAATTGGTTCAAAATTGGTGAAGATATCAGCGAACATACATAAAAAAACCAGACGATTTGAGAACCTCCTCCTTTTTTTGAAGTCGGTTAATAAAGCCTACAGTAAACTCACGTGTTCTAAATAATGGGAATACCCTATGCATAGCATTACCCTACTCTTCTTGCAAGTAACTCAAGGCACTCAGTCAAACTTATGCATGTTGTTGGGAGAAGCCAATGAACAAATTTCTGTATATTCTGATGCTCTGTGGTTATGAATAGGTAGGGACCATTTTGTGTGATACTTGCACACATTTTAAGACTGTAATCTGATGCTTCCAGTTCCCAATACATTTTTTTCATTATTTCCTAAATGACATGTGATTTGTTGTACTTTTTTCCTCAAATCTGCAGGTGACTTTTTTTTTTAATTAAAAAAAAAAAAAAAAAAAAAACTTTCTAAGTCAGGAGCACCCATTTGTTTGTTGTTTAGTTCTAAATATAATCCTTGAACTTTATGACCAAAAATGTAAGCATTTGCTTCTGTAGCTTTTATTGTTCTGAGGAAACCATGTTTAGTTTAGTAAATACCTCACTGAACTTTACCCTGTTAAATAGGAAGTTGGAAATTCCATGATAATACTTTTTCATAATTTTTGTGGAGTGTAAACATTTTGGATTTTGATCTGCTTGCAAAAGTTATTTAATCTGCTTTGTCATTCTCTTTTTCTGTTAATAGAAAATGTAACGTGTGTGTCCAGCAGAACAAACCACCATAGCAATCTGCTGCAAATGATATATAAAGAATTATTTCATTATTATTATTTCTTTATTATTTTAATTCATCAGTAGCTACAACTACAGGGAAAATGTAGTGTAATTTATGATACACCACTTGTCTTTTCCAAGAAACCCTTTAATAATACACCTGCTTGAAGATGGGATTAGAATTCCTAACCTGGAATTTTTTGTTGAACAAACTGAACTTTTTGAAGCCAAATATTTGCATTTTATGGATATTGTATTTTCTTCAATTTCCTTGCCTCTATAATAGTGTGAAAACTGAGTGCTTTAGTGTAACAAAACTGCAGACGACTATTTGTAAGACGAAAACCTTATGCTGGGATTGGGCATAACTGCTTTGTCTCAGCTTTAAGCGTGTATAGCCTTGGATAATTGTTCTGCTTTGGCTTTACTATAATAAAAGGTCACCACTTAGCTTGTATAACCTCAAACTAAGAAAAGGTATTTCAAAAACATTCACAAGTCTGTTGTTGGTAAAAATCAGTATATTCTTGATTGATTTTGCAAAGCCAATAACAGAACGGGCATTAGACAAATTCTCAGAAGTTATATTTGAAAGTTCAACTAACCAATTCGTGCCAGACCACCACATAGTTCAAAGTACAATTAATGATCTCTTGAAAATATGCAAAAGTTCGTCACATGCTTCTACTGTTAAATTAGTTTGTGAACGACCAGCACTTAAGTAATCCCGAGGCCCCATGTGGCATAATACTACTTCAAAACTGCATAGTAGTTATACAGACAGAAACTTTAAAACTTCTAGATGCCTACATCTCGCCAACCCAGTAGCACAGTAGTGCTCTAAATGAAAACTGACTGGCTGACTTAGCTACATGTTGCCACGTTCGCGGTTCCTACAAGACTGAGCCCTACCTCTTGTCGCGTCGACTGTTTCTATAAGACTGGCCAACAACGGAAGGTTCTAGTCAGCTATCTGTGCTCACACGGACCGTTGGAAAGTCACTCACTTCCTCGTTCACACGAGTAACTTCTGGAGAGCTGATAAGATATCATATCCCACGTCTGAAGGTTTCATCAGCCAACTATGACCTTGACAACGAAAATAATACTATCACTTTGAAACTTTGCAAATCGCTAGAACCTGTAACAAATGTCAATTTCAGTTATTATAAAAAATTTCGTAACTTTAATAGTTTAGCTGAAAATAAATAATTTTGATACAAATTTTCTAAATATGAGGGTGAGTCAAATGAAAAACTTATATATTTTTTTAAATATTATTTATTGTGCAGAAGTGGTACAAAGCTGTATTACTTTTCAAAATAATCTCCCCCATGCTCAATGCAAGTCCTCCAGCACTTACAAAGTGCATAAATTCCTTTAGAAAAAAATTCTTTTGGTAGTCCGCAGAACCACTTATGCACCGCGTAGCATACCTCTTCATCAGAACGGAACTTCTTTCCTCCCATTGCTTCTTTGAGTGGTCCAAACATATGGAAATCACTTGGGGCAAGGTCTGATGAGTATGGTGGATGAGGAAGACGCTCAAAATGCAGGTCTGCGATTGTTGCAACTGTTGTACGGGCAGTGTGGGGCCTTGCATTGTCACGTTGCAAAAGGATACCTGATGACACCAATCCACATCGCTTTGATTTGATTGCAGGCCGAAGATGATTTTTTAGGAGATCTATGTATGATGCACTGGTGACAGTGGTCCCTCTAGTCATGTAATGCTCCAAAATGACGCCTATTTTGTCCCAAAAGAGAGTCAGCATAACCTTCCCTGCTGATGGTTCTGTTCGAAACATCTTTGGTTTTGGTGATTAGGATTGGCACCATTCCTTGCTTGCTCTCTTCGTTTCTGGTTGGTGGAAGTGAACCCTGGTTTCGTCCCCAGTAACGATTCTTCCAAGGAAGTTATCACCTTCTCGTTCAAAGCACCGAAGAAGATCTTCACAAGCATCAACTCGTCATTCTCTCATTTCAGGAGTCAGCTGCCGTGGCACCCATCTTGCAGACACTTTGTGAAACTGGAGCACATCGTGCACAATGTGGTGTGCTAAACCATGACTAATTTTTAAACATGCTGCAATGTCATTCAGTGTCACTCGGCAGTTTTCCATCACTATGGCTTCTACTGCTGCAATGTTCTGTTGAGTCACAACTCGTTGTGCCTGACCTGGACGAGGAGCATCTTCCACTGAAGTCACACCATTTGCGAACTTCCTACTCCATTCATAGACTTGCTGCTGTGACAAACATGCATCACCGTACTGAACCTTCATTCTTTGATGAATTTCAATAGGTTTCACATCTTCACTATTCAAAAACCGAATAACAGAATGCTGTTCTTCCCTGGTGCAAGTCTCAAGTGGGGCAGCCCTTTATACTGATACTGCAACGGTATTTGTGCATCTGCACTATTCTGCCACCTTGGCCATTCTGCACACTGCTTGTAGCACGCTTACCAACTTACAGGATAACGGCGCGAAATTTCGATTTTTTATTGGAAATTTAAGGTTTTCATTTGACTCCCCCTCGTATTACTTCAGGTGAGTGGATAAGGCTGATAAAATACAAAATACTATCTTGAAACTAAAAATATCTGCTCTCTCGCTTAAATTAACATAGAAACTGACTATAGAAATAATATCTAATACTATTTAATCTAACTCAGGGTTCTAAGAACAAATTTTGTCACATAGTTACAAAATTTAATAAATACTTGACACATTGTGAAAGTAATGTATGTTTTGTGTTTTTTATGTTTTATAGTTGTCAGAACATATGGTTTGAAAAGGCTTTTGATATTATGAAATTTCTTCAAATCTGTCGGGACTCATGCGAGTGTCCAAGTATTGTTGGTGATCTACGTTCTGAACAGTCCTGGCTGAAGTCATGTCAGAATGTGGTAAATCTTTTGAATCTACCAGCCAAGAGCATTACCATTATTAGTGTCAGAGCATAACTTTCTCAAGATAGTTCACTAAACTGTGCCTTTAGTTCTTCATTCATTGCTTCACCTTTGATACTTAATCTTTTGAAGTAATTGTATTTCTTATTCAGTTTACTTTCATAAAATTAGGCAAGTGTTACGCACTAATACTGTATTAGTGGTTATGAAATCAGGAACAATACAAAAGAGCTCTGTCAGTATAAAAGCTAATGCAAAATAATATTGATGAATGATGAAACAGAAGAAATACTAGAGGATCTGAAAGAGAGAAGTTGCATGACAGTGTGCTAAAAAAAAAAAAAAAAAAAAAAAAAAAAAAAAAAAAAAAAAAAAAAAAAATGTGATATACAGAGCATAACATTTCATAGAGGCTTATGTTGAAAAATGTGCTAGTATTAGTTTTACATTTCAAGCTGAGAAATTGGTATCCATTGAAGAATAATATTAGAGGTATTTAATTTGAGCTTCTTAATTTTTAATTAGTGTATTAAGGATTGCCAATGTCATTACACTGATGAGAGAATTCTGGGTAAGGAACAGAAATTAATTTGACTGTAGTCTTTATGAAAGAGCCATCCTGGTACTCACCTGGAGTGATTTCAGGAATTCGTGGAAAACTGACAAAATCTGAATGGCTAGACCAGGGATTGAATCTACACCTATCCGAATATCAGGACTGAATGTAACTGCTCATCCACATGTCTGAGTTTTGATTTGGAAAATACTTTTGATTAATAACTTGCATTCAATAACTTATATTCGGACAAGAGTATCTATTGTTAATGCAGTGGTATTCTTTTCAGAAATAGCTTCAAATCATATTCATACAGAGTCTGAGTTACAAACTGTTATTTGTGCCCCTTTGCATTTTTCACAAGCAAGCAGACAGACATTGGCACAAGCTGCAGAAGATGCTGGGTTTAATGTTTTGCAGCTGATTAGTGAACCGACAGCAGTTCTGTATAGTTATGAATATGGCACGGATCCCTTAGAAAGTGGGTTAGTATGACTACTGCTCCATTAAAACTTAATACATTTTATTTTTTAGATTTTATGATTTTTTGCTTAAGTTAATGTGAAGATGCAAATAATTTTAAAAAAAATTTAAATAGGTACTACATAGTGTACCGTGTTGGAGGTGCTACTTTGGATGTCACAGTCGTGTTTTGCTGTGCGGGAATGTACACAGTTCGCAGTAATATTTATAAGTGTATTGGTGGAAACAAGTTTACTGAAATTTTAACAGATTTTTTAGCTGGAGAATTCCAACAGTAAGTATAAACTTTTCAATATAAAATATAATTTATTGAATGACATGTGGCAGATATTTTTGCTTCTTTCAATTTCATATAGTACGAATGATTTTCTTACCTATCAGTGGCAGTTTCTCTTGTTTCATATAGTGCATGGTCACAGATGTGTACACAGAGGGACCTAGAAAATTAAATTATATCCACTGATGAATGTTGTGATGCAGATTATTCCAGTCTTTTACATACTGTTGTAGAATTGAATATTTACCATGGAAGGAATGTGTCAGAGGAGGATAGTAACATGTTTGCAAATCCTGTTTTAGTAGGAATGCTTTTATGGGCCCTAAATCCATTCATATTTCTTACAGTTCAATTTATAGAATGTTACATATTCTTCTACAGTGGGCTGAACAGTTTATGTTGTTGCCCCCATATATATCACCAGAATACACGTCCCTAAATACTAGGGTAATGTAAAGTGATCAAAGCCAGAAGACTGTGTCATTGAGATTTTCAGGTTTAAAGTTTCATATTCTTATTGGGCATGGGCAGTAGGCTGAGCGGTCCTGGAGAATTGTTTAGGATTTCCAACTTCCTTGGGGGGATGGCTCCAATTAATAGTCACTTGCTAGATGCTGAGCTTGCTACTGACCTGCTAAACATAATAGATATAAAAGTGCAAACAAAACTATTAAGTAACATTAATTCTGTTGATATACAGAAAAAAATATGTTGTAAAGTAAGATGATTTCTTTACAGGGACTTCCTAAAATAAAGAGAAATTTGTGTTACAATTAGTAGTGTTTTCAAATGTAGTGTTTAATTCCATTGGCAAATCTGAATTGTAGTAAAATTTATTAGTTACTGCCATCTTTACTTCTTTCTGTGCTGCCAAAATTATGAAACTAGCTAGCAACAATTCCTCTTGTAATCATAATCTTAACAATTTTATTCATACTCTCTATGCTGAGTGGTACCGAATCTTAGTATAAAATGCCAATGTTTCAGTGGACATGCTTTGACCTTCTTGTAGGGCAGAATAATTTCCCTTCTACAGTCATTTGACCTGTTCCATGCAAGTGAAAAGCTTTATAGCTGAAGGCAGGAACACATATTTCTATTAAAATTTTTATAGGCTTATTCACAACATGATGTTATTCAAATCCACTTTTTATATAGTTTATTATCAGATTATTTCTACTTTCCAACCAGCCCTACATAAGTAAATGATGATATTGTGAATGCAGAGCTATAGGGTAATATGTTTAATAACTCTTGCTTCATTTGGCTGTGGTAGCATCCGCTGGTAAAACTTGCATTATTTACTGGATTTTCACTGTGAAAAAGTATTTTGTTTAAACATTTAAAATCATGAGCTGAGTTCAGATCAGAATTCATAGTGCCACTGTGTTACTTTGGGTTATAGATAGGACATTGTTCTTGGAGTGACACCTTTCTGGTCTCTGTCATATTTTCTTATATAGTCGGTCAAGAAATTTATTACCTTTCCTGGTTGGCGAGTGGTTATACTCAGTCCTGGCATTTGGGAGGAGGTGAATTTGATAGTTGGTCTGGTAATCCAGTTTCCATTTTTCCATGGTTTCCAAAAACTGCTCCAGGCAAACACTTGGATTGGTTCCTTCAGAAGGTCAGGGCCAAATTCATTCACATTCCTTGCCCCCAATACTCTCCCAGCTCTAATGACCTCGACAAGCTGTTAAGTCTTAAGAAAAAATGTATTTTAGATACTTTACAGATTAATGTAATTAAAAAAATGTGGTACTCAGTTTAATACAGGTTTATAATCAAAGATCTAAAGCTCATAGTTATCAATTTATGCTAATGTGTTCATATGGCAAATAATTCACCATTTTGCTGACCAGCTTCCTGATAATGAAGCTGGCCCATATCATGAAGACCACCATTGTACTTCCTTTCCAGTATGTGACTTTTGAGCTGAATGCCACTGTGTTACAAACTCACCTGTCTTCGTGGTCCTTGTTAGGTCTAAAAGTTGATAATGAAGTGATTGTTGTGTCCTGATTCTCATAATACCACGAGGATGAATTCTTTGGCGTTTCACAATAACTTGAGATGCCATCCATTCCTGGTCACAAATTAGAAATTTATAGTTTTGTTATTCAGAGGATGCAACTAAAATTTGTGTCTAAAAGCATTTAGAATATTGAGTTGTGATAAAGCAGCCACTTGTAACGTAGTTGGCCTTTTTTGGCAACTGAGAAAATGAGGAGGAAGAGTGTTTGGTATCGGTTTTAGTAGGTTACCCAAAGTAACATTTCCCCCAAAAGATAACACTAATCCGGGGTAGAGGAGAATGTAAGACTCACATTGGTAGTAGCACGAATTTTCGGAAGGAAGTTATGAGCAATCTTTAAGTCCGAACAGAGACGCTTTGTGGCAGTGATGACGCAACAGCCGGCAAGTTCATAGAAGTATGAAAGAATGGTAATAAATGAATTAAGATACCAGGATGAAAGTATCGAATCTTCGTTGAGAAGTACAAGAGATAGTTTCCAACGGAATTTAGAGTAAATATGACTAATTTTAAGGTACTTTTTCAATAAAGGAAAAAATAGTAAGTCGAGAATAAAATAAGTAGTCAAAATAAAATTATGTCCGATTAAAGGCCTTCTTGTGAAAAGATGATGGCAGCAGTTTGAGATCGTTGAGTTGAGTAGAAATATGTTAAAAGTAATTCGAAAGCGAAAGCGGTTAAAGCATCGTAGCTATCCAGGTTGTCGAGAATGGGTAGAAATGAAAGTTGACAAAGGGGAAAGAAAAAACTAGAAAAACATCTGGGAGGCAACCTATTTTTATGAAAGTACAATTTTTTTAAGTAAGTTTGGCGGAAAGTTTTATCAAAATAATGCATTCTCAATATAAGATATTTAATTTCAAAGTATTTAATTGGGATTCCATGATGGCTGACGAGAAGGGATGAAAACTTTGAGAGGCGATATCTTTTTAACGAATGGGTTTTAGAAGGTAGTGAGATACACCAAATTAATTGTCAAAAGCTGTAGAATTCCTGAAGATTAGAACACTCGCGCTAAAACAAATAGTTGGGACACTAGATCTAGAAAATAGGTTTATTTAACTTCGAAAATTAATATCAACAAAAGGAGAGCAGATAGGAAAAATTTTACAAGGATAGAAAATGCTTAGGATGAGGAACTCTACGTAATCACAAAGTTTCAGGAAAATCGGAAAAACTTGGGGGGAAAGCCTTTGTGAGCGGAGCTGGGAGAGAGAGAGAGAGAGCGCATAGAGAGGACGCTAGATGAGTGGAAATTCCCATCAGGTTTGGGAGAGCCTATATAAGAAACCCGAGGCCGGACCTCGGCCGCATTAGTTTCGAACTGGTTAGAGGGTGAAGGTGTGAAGTGTGGGCGGGCGTTATGGCAGTGTCGCATGGTGTAGGTGTCGCGTTAGAACAATCATGAATTAACGGACTTGGAATATTCGTAGACGGCAACTATAATTTTTGAAACAGATCATTAATTTAACAAACTTATTTTCCATAATTTAAATTTGACAATTTGTATGATTTCGTTTGTGGTTTCAAGTGGAGTGAACTTTTTATTGTGTCTGAATGGAGTGTATGTAATTATCGTGGCATTAATCTGCAATTTTCGGAAACAATTTCTGTTGTCAGAGTGAATATGTCTGTAAACGTTGAACAATAAAATACTGGACTTTAAAATCTGTGTTGAGAACAATCTTTAGATATTAACCTTCATTGAAAAATCCCATTATTAAAATCATTTGGGTTGGCGACCGTTCTAATTAAATTAAATATTGCAGAGAAGAAATTATAGGAAAGAATTGAGTTTGTGAACATTGGGGACTCCACCCCCATTCCCCCTATAAAGTTTTATTTCCTACACACTGTTGTTATTTTGCTTCCTGAAATAAATTCACACTCTGGCAGTGTCCATCATTTTCTCCAACTGTTGAATGTAAGTTCAGTTAACTTTGAAATCCATTTCCTTTACCCCATGTGCACCAGTCGTCTTTTCAATAAGTCACACTTCATGTTTATCATTTATTGATAGCAATGATGTCATTAATATTAATTTTTTGGTTTTCTGTTAGGACTTTAATTATCATGTTATTTGTTTCTTAAGGCCCTAACAGTAGTGAGAAGCAATAATGTTCAGTTACAGAAAGGAGATAACTGTACTAAAAATAATCTGGAAAACTTCCTGATTTGGTTGAGTGATTACAGCTACACCATACAAATGTGCATGTAGTCACGGTCATTGGCTTATCAAAAAACTAGTCCTTCAAAATTCCTGAAAAGACATTCAGTCTTTAAACATCCTAAAGACAATTCATTCTATTGTTTATACATAATGACACTAACATGTATTCTCTTGTGTCCTAAATGTGGGTTTTAAATGATGACTAATCATACGAGGGCCATTTGGAAAGTAGTATCTGTTTGCATCGCCATTTTTTAAGTGAGAGCCGTTATTTGATTCCTTAATACAAAAATGTGCAACCATTTAGTATTTTCCCTCAAATCAAATGGGTTTGTGGAAACAATACAATGGATGAATGATCTGTTCAGTGATTGTGTCAAGATTTTAATTTGAGGAGAGAGAACACCCATGATGATGAGTGAACAGGACACAACAAGGATACAAAATCTTATTACATGGTATTGCAAGTGTTTGGGTTTACATGGTGACTATGTATAAAAGTAATGCAATTTACATTTTTATCTAAAATAAAAAGTTAAAAAAAATATCTTTACTGATTTTTTTAAATTATTAAAAGTGTACTACTACTTTCTGAATGACCCTCATGTATATGTGTGTGAAATAGGAGCAGGATACTTTGACACTCGTTCATGTGACAACAGCAAATACTCGGTAGGAGTGCTGTGGCACATTACACACCTGTTTCTATAGTTGTTTATTCACTTATTATAATGATGATAGTTATTAAATTTCTAATACATAAAAGTGTTCAACCAACAAAAAATTTACCCAGATGGCATGATACACAGTTTTGCAAAAATAAACTTTTGAAGCCTCTTATGTACAAGTGGCATAAGCACAACTTTGAAGTATATTTCTTATCTCACCTACATTGTCCCAGACTTTACAAATTTAATACCTTATTCACAAAGTGACATGAATAACTGTACATATAGTTAGAGTAGTAACTGGAGTAAGTGTATCATCAGAAAGGGTTTCCAAAATTGCTTCAAGGTGCGTGGCAGGAATGTTGAATGGAAATCAAGAGGCTGCAAGATCTATTGTTACCCAGACTAAAAGTCACCCGCAAGGGGGGGTTGGGGTGGAGAATATGGGGAAGGGTTGTTGGGAGTTACTGCCACTCAGGTTCGCAATTCTATTCATTCAGTCTAAGTTACAGAACATAAATAGTATTTATTACACTTTTCTAACAGCAATACAAGATGCTGAAATTCACCATACCTCTAGACTACCAACATCATAATATTCTCTGGTGCTTCTCAGAACAGTTCTGCCAGCAATGGTGAGCTGGGTTACAGCATATAAGCTTTAATATTTACCATCCCCAATTATCAGTCATTTGGCCCCAACTGTAGTCAATGGTGTTCCATCATTTGGCTGGTAACATCTCTGGCAATCAAGATTGGCCATGGAGGACTTGACAGTGATGCCTCTTGGTGGCATTGGTCCCCGCATGCTGCATCAACTTACAAGAGCAGGAGTGAACCTTCCATCGGTTGTCACCCCTTCGTGACAACTCAGCTCGAGTACTTGTGGATGAGAGTACACTCCTTGTCTCCATCCTTGACATAAAGGGCTCCTCCTCTTTTCACCACTCTTGGTTCTCTCCTTAAGTGGAGACGGCTATGATGCAGTCATTTATGCTCTTTTCCAGAATGAATGTTACTCCATTATCCATTTATAAGAATTTGTAAATATGAATGTACTTAATCTGCAAGAATAGAGAAAGAAGAAATTATATGAGGTGATATTTATATGGAAAGGAAAGATAAAATATACCCATCACTCCCCAGAGTTGCAGTTAGGAGGGCAGCAGCAACAAAAATCACACCACAAATGCAAAAAAAGCCACAATATTTGGACCTATGCCCTTCTTTACGAAAACATAAACATATGGCCAAGTTTGTGTTTTCATTCAAGCGAAACACAGCCACAAAAATATGTGGTTCTGTGAATTCATGTGGATATGTTGACCACAGATGCTTGTGTAAGCTCATTCACATTTTCTGTTGTCAAATATTGTGTTTGTGGATTTTGTTGCTGCTAACCTTCTTCTTTCAACTTTGGTGAGTAATGTGTATGTTTTATCTTTCCATTCCATTTAGGTGTTCTTAATGATATAGATAATTTCTCTCTAACCAGTTGAATTTGAACTTTGCCCCTCCCTTCTCTCTGTTTCTCCTTTATTGCTTTTCTGTACCTGGTGTTGTTTCATGAATATATTATGAAAAGGGATTACGCTGGGGTTGTGGATAGGGATAGGGAGTGAAATTGATTAGGTTTTATTAATATTTGGTGTCAAGAATTTTTGTTTCCTGTGTTATTTTTGAGGGACTAGAGTTCCTATGTAGGACTATAGATGCACAGACACGCATTTAATCATGTGTGAAAATAATTGGTGTCAGTTGAAATGGCATATGAACAGATGATTCATGTTAGTGATGATTAATATCTAACTGCTAAGCAACATTTCATTCAAATATATTAAATTTGACATTGTGAGCAGTTCAGTAATTTTTAGTTTATAAAACATTTGTTTTTGTGTACTGTTATTTAAATAAGTTATATACTCCTATATATAAAAAAAAATATCCTTGGGTTTGTTATAGTAAATGGAAGTTGGACCCAAGAGAAAGCCACAGATCTATGCTGAAGTTAGCAGATTCTGCAGAAGATTGCAAGCATGTTTTGTCCACAATGGAAACAGCTCAATGTTTCACCAAATCTCTTTGTGATGGAGTTGACTTCACTTACAACATAACACGCTCTCGATTTGAAAGTCTGATTATACCGATCATGGAGCTTTTCACTGATCCTATAATAGAAGCTCTTAACCTAGCCAATCTGAACCGTAAAGATATAAGCAAGGTGAGACATTAATGTATTTTAACAGTATTATTAATACATCTTTTTTTACCATTGTGGTTTATTGACACTACCCATCACATGACTAAACAAATGTTCATTTTCTTGTTTTAAATCATAAAAGATTTGTAATATAATTATAATGGTATGAAGAGAAATAATTTATGGTCGCCCAACATTTGTTGAAGCAGTATTCTGTGTGTGTTATATGTGGCAATTAAGGAACTGTCTAAGTGGTACTGGTATTTATTTTCAATATAGACAATTTTTTTACATACATTGGATAAAGATGGAAGTACTGATCCTAAATGTGTCAACATTCAAAACACACAGATACCAAATAACATTGTTAAGACAATTTCAAATTCCTGTAGGTAACTGTAGTACTGTTACTGTCCGATGTTTCAGATTTTGTTGTGTGGTGGTTCTGTGAAGATACCAAAGTTTCAAAAAGTCATTGAGGAAATGTTCCCAGACACAGAATTTCTGATTGGAGGAAATCCAGATGAATTAATTGCACTGGGAGCTGCCAAACATGGTAGCCACCTTTTAGAGCCATCAGGCCCCAATTGTGAAATGGTGCATATTGAATTAATTTCCATAACAACATCATTGTATATGAAGGTAAGTTGCGTATATGAAATTATTTATTTACATTTTGTTTTAAATTTATCAATTCTAAAAAATAATAATGATTGCAGAAAAAATTTAATAATACTTTATTCAGTATGTACTATGTTGTGAATTGCAACTTATATCACAATTCAAACCACTTATTTCAAATGGGCATTGTGTAAAGCTGAAAAATAGTATGCTCCATTTCTTTCTTGCCTGAGTTAGCTACAAACTACATCTTCAATTATCTGCTCCACATATTCGAATCTTTATGGAAAGTAAAAGTAAAATATACCCACCACTCATCAATGTTAATGTGAGGAGGGCAGCAACAACAACAAAACACTCCACAAACATGAAAAACACAATACATCCAACTATGCCATTCATCAAGAAAATAGAACTATATGGCAGAGCTTACGTGGGCACCCATGAACAAGACAGCCATGCGAATGGTGGTTTTGACTATTTTGATTGGACTGGAAGTTAACCAACACTTCATTTCTTCATGCAAGACACAACATCCTGGCTCTCAATTCTCTGAAAAATCTTCTTTCCAGAACACTTTCATGTATTGCTTTATTGGCCCACTTGATTTTCTACATCCTTCTGTATCACAAACTTTCTGATGCTTAAAAATTCATTATTTCTGATATTCCTATTGTCCAGGCTTTACTTGCTCTGAGTTCTGTCCTTCATACATACAATTACAGGAAGTTTGTGTCTGCTAAAACCACTTATCCTCTTGAAGTGAGCTCATTTCAATAGAGCTAGTTTGCTGTTGACATTTTTCTAGTTTTATCCATGTGTCATAATTTGACATCTCAAATGACACAATTCTCTTACTTCTTCTACTACACCGGAACCTGCCTTGCATTTAGTCTTCTGTTGTTATCATTTCAACTATACCTTATGCCTTTTTAATTGCTTTGGTTTTTATTTGGTCAACATTCTCCCAATAATTTCTAAGTATGTTCACTTCTATCTGATACTAGGACTAACCTTCAGAAAATTGCAATACTGATTGTTTTTCCTTGAATGCTTGTTTCACATTCAAATTCTTCTTTTACCTCCTCATTTGCTTCCTTTATATAAAGTTGAACACTAGCCAGAATTGATAAAAACTTCTACCTTGTACTCCATTTAACAGATGCTTGACTCTACTTTTATTGTAGCCACTGATATAAAACAAATATTCATACTTGATATTTTAAACTACTTTAAAATATTATTTATCTTGTCCCATATATAATGCAGTAAAAAAGTATTAAGCATTTCATAAGTCGTCAAATACATTGTATTCTTTAAGGTAATGTGATTAAAACCATCATTTCAAGAATTAAAAGCAGATGGGCTGTGAAAAAAAAGATGCACAATGTTTTGGGTTACTGATTATTCATGTTTGTGAATAATGAGACAGGCAGTACAAGAAACTTGTGTGATTATATGTGGCAGCCACATGGGTAAGCTATTTTTGGTTCTTTCTGGTTGGAGGCCACTACATGACTTGTTGTAGGAGCTGACATAACTATTCAAAAACAGTGAATAGTGACAAAAAGCACATACCCTCCTGGGGCAGAATATGAATTTAGGGAATATTGAGTAAAACAAATATAATAGTTATAGCTGAAGGAAGAGAAATTTTTTAAAAGATCCTATCGGAATGCGATGGGATATTTTGAACTACCTCAACACAACATATGATCTGAACATTAGAGTGAGACTGTGATAACAGTAGTTTCCAGCTTGGAACCCCATGGACTTATCTCTGATCCAGTAGAAGATACTTGGTTTTGTCCACAGCAAGACCTATCGTCTTCACTGCACTCTCTAAGGCCTCATCTATCCTTCTCAATTTTTTTCTTAATCTGAACAGAGTTACCACATCTGCAACATACGCAAGGAGTGTAATTATTTTTACCTCCACTCTGTAGTCCATCATAATTTACAGTGAATGCCTTCTTCGTGATTGTCTTCTGTACAATATTGAAAAGAACTTGTGTGATACCCTCTGCTTGCCTCAGCCTTTTCACTATATTGGACCGAGCGTGGTGGCATCCAGATTTGGTTTTCCATGGATTCCCCAAATCACTCCAGGCAAATGCCGGGATGCTTCCTTCAAAAAGGTCATAGCCAAATTCCTTCCCATTACTTGTCGTCAGTCCCATCCCGCCTCTAATGATCTTAGCCGTCAATGAGGAGTAAAAAAAAAAATAAAAAAATAAAAAAATTATAAATAAATACTGTACTGAAGCTGTCTGCAAGCTATTTCCTCATTCTTCTGCTTCAATGATTTTTATACACTGCAAACTAAAAACTTAAATCAAGTGTGATTATTAACAGATTTACTAATAGTTTTGTAATATCATAACTCAGGAAATTATCCTGACCATAGCAGCATTTCTTGGAATTGATAATTACAAAACAATCAATCCAAGTTTGCCTTCAAACTACGAAGGCTATATAATCAGCTTTTGCAGCAGATTCAGCAGTTGGAAGAAGCAATGAAGAATAACCCAGGTTGGGGTTGAAATAGTAGCAAGAATTCCCCAAAAAATTATTACATCTGTATAAGTATCAAAGCATACATTATTTATTATTCTTTATAACATAAGATAGGGAAAGTAGACCCAACACTCACAAAGATAAGAGTAGGAGTGCCATCACAAACACCCCAAGGCAAACACTAAAACAAAAAGAACACATTTTTACAATATTTCAGTTTAAACCCGTATTCATGCAAGGAGAAGCAAGCCATTTGGCAAGGGAGGTTTGTACACACAGGAACTCATTGTATGACTGTGTTGGCCGAGGAGAACTGAGGGAAGAGAGGGGGTAAATAATATGAAGTAAACATGCTTTTCTAAGCTCTTTAACCCCACTCTTGGCACTGTGGCACTGGCCAACTGTTTTTGAGCACTCAGTTAGCTGCCAAAATCCACCATGTGGCTACCTCATTCTGCTGTTAATGAAGGCCCATGAACCCAAAAATTTCAATAGTCATGACTGTCAGTGTTTCAACACTGTTTCCTGCCTTCAACTGTGGTAAATGGTGGTTGTTCCCCTATCCAAACGAATAATTTGTTATGCTATTAAATACCTATTGTTTCCTATCAATCCATATGGCCATGTTGATAATGCTCAATGTGTACACGTCTGTCCATATTTTGACACCATCCTACCTTCAACCGAGGTATTCTCCAAATATATATATATGGATAGGAGAAAAACCACCACCTACCATAGAGGAGGATTCCTGCGGCGTCGAGGAAAAAAACATGTACACACATAGAACAAAATTTTTGAGCCTATAGCCCTTCTTCAGTAGTAGAGTGAGATGGCTGCATGATGGCAGCTGGCAGCCAACTGAGTTAGCCAACAAAACTGGTAGCTCATGGTTGAGGGGGGGGGGACGAAAAGGCAAGAACTGAGGGTGGGGGTAGACAGGCATAAACCAGAAAATAATAATAAATAATAAACCTGTTCATAGGAACACATCGTGTAAATCTGAGAGACATCAGCTGATGGTTGTAATGGGTTAATGGCATTTCCCCATTACTTTGGAAGATAATTTGAGAAATTTTAAATAGTAGAGGTTTGCATGGTTGTCTGGTGACTTCAGCATCCACCAAGTCCGTGGGTTTAGGGAGGCAGAACCCAGTTTTAAAACATGGGTTGAAACTGGTCATCATTTAGTGACGTCATTATCCGCCAGGTCTGTGAGCTTGGGGATGTGAACCCTAAATTTGGAAGCATGGTGCGCTTGGGAGAAAGACACACCTAGGCTTCTGGGCAGTCAGTCTGCCATTGGCTGTGGAGTAGGTGAGTCCATCGTGAAAGTGAACAGTCAGTTGGGTCGACGAGATCGCTTGTTCATGCTCAGTAATTATGATGAACATTTCGTAGGAGGTGATTTCTTTGGTGATATGAAGGAACTTTAGTAAGTGATATGAAGAAAGTATTTGGAGAATTTTATATGCATTGTTTTCGTGGTGAGCCATAGGTATGGTCTGAGAACTAGTAAGGGTGTTGATGTATGAATGAAAAGAGTGCGTGTTATTCAGTCTAAATTTATCAGAGACATTACCTGTAATCTTAAAGGATCAAAGTACCGATAGCAAACTTTCATAAAAGTTGGGAGTTGGAGAAAGATTATCTTATTAACTATTAAATGCATGTGTTTCAAATAAGAAGGTGCATTTTCATTTCATTTACCAACTTAACGTTTGTTGGCGGCTGTCACAGAAAGAACCAGAATCTAGTGAGTGCGCAGAAGCTTTAAAGGTTCACAGTAAGTATTGTAACCGAACCACCAGCATAACCGTGACATGGTCCTAACTTGCCTTTTACACCATGTATGTATGTGCACTAAACTGAGAAATATGTGAAATAAAAATATTTGGAAATTTAAAACTAAACAAATTTCTAAGTTACAAACTAAAAAAAAAAGGCTCTGGTGAGCAATGGTTCTGTGGGAAAAGGTTGGAGGTGAGGGGAAAGGGTGGCAGGGGGGGAGGAAAATTGGTACTATCTTAAATATAAACCTGGTTTGTGTGGTACCCAGTTGGTACTGATAAGTCAGTTCCCACCTTCTGAGTTCCGACATGCTGCTTTTGTCGGTGAGGACTCTGATGGAACCGACCATGAGGCACGTGTTGGAATTGTTGGTACCATGAGTGGTGGCATGATAAGATACAGGGTGGTCAGGGTTCTGGCAGAATACCGATTGACTGTGCCCATTTATTCTGATGGCCAGTAAATTCGTTGTCAGACCAATGTAGGAGGCTGGGCAATGGTTACAGGTGAGTTGATATTTATTGTGGGAGGATACACACATGGTAAGTCCTGTGATGGAGAAGCTAGGGGTTGGTGAAGGTGGTGAAAGGCGGGTGCATATTGCATAATTTGCTGCGGTATCTGTTGCAAGGAACGAACCTTGGGGCTGTTTTGCAGGTTAGGAGGTCTCTTGTTTTTGGACCAAGAGTTGTTTGAAGTTTGTAGGTATGCTGAAGGATGTTCATGGTGGGTGAGTGAAGATTTTTGGAAGGAGGGTTCTCATCTCAGAGCAGGAAGTCGTAACTTCGTCACAGGACTTGGTTGATGGATTCCAAACACAGGAAGTATCGGGTGATCAAAACGGGGCTGTGGTTGGTTTTAGATGGTTGTGAGTAATAAAGAGACCATAATGAAGTAAATTAATATACGAAGGATATATAAATTAATGTGAAGTGATGAGTCTCCTGGTAACGTCAAATTGAGGTTGAGGCCCTGGAATTTACAGCATCCCGTGCGAGTGTGGAGATTACTATATCGGTCAAACCATTCGCACTGTACAAAACAGGTGTGAAGAACACAGATGCTATCTTCGCCTGGGACAGTATAACAAGTCAGCTATTGCCAAGCATATGTACAACCATGGCCACAGGGTTGACTTCAACAATGTTACGATATTGGCTAGGACCTCATACTTTTGGGATTCTATAGACAAAGAAGCAATTGAAATTCGATTTGCTGATACCTACAACAGAGATGGTTGGGTATGTCTTATCGAGGCATGGAAACCAACCTTGGCAACTCTACGCAGAGAGCGTGGCAGGCATGTTCAGCAACCACCCCAAACGGCACAATATTAACTTCCTTGGCCCGCCACAAACTGTGGCCCCACCCACTTACTGCCAGCCGCCAGGCGTGGGCGTTGGAGAGAGCCGTTGGCCTATATAAGGAGATGCGGCACCTGGGCTGTCTCAGTATCCGACGGTCAGCCGACCTGTGCAGATGTTTCGACACCTGATGAAGACGATGGAGCTAGTCGTTGAAATATCGTGTTTTCAAAACACTATCCGGCGGTACACCCCTGGTTTTTTTTTATGCCTTGTCGACGGTTAAGGTCATTAGAGGTGGGTGTATAAGTGTAACAGTTTCATTCACTGTGTAATACCCTCCCGCAGCATCTTCTAATAATACCTAAATACCTATCATTGGGCATAAAAGAGTGACCTCTAATGGGGAAAATAAGTTTAATGTTATCAAACCTCTTTATCTCACACCGTTGTATCATCATTGTCACCAAAGTATTTTTTTTATTTTGGCCCGAACAGTTATCTCAAAAAATAAGTGATGTTCTTAGACCTTTGTCAACGTAATTTTCCATGTACTTCTATAGCATAGTAGAGACTTTATTTGCCCCCATACCCTTCCCCTTCAAGCCACCGTGCGCCACTACTAACACCGTTTACTGCAGACAGGGAACTTGTCCAGGACTAGTTTCCTATCTGCAGTAAACAGAAAATTAAAAGCATTGCCATGCCTATCTGTTTGGGCTGGCAAGTGTCCTTTCTACAGTAAACAATGCATCCTTTATCTGGGAACAGTTTTAATTAAAAAGATATTTTTCAGAGAAAAAACAAACATGGAATTGTTACCTGCAGTTAGCGATTCTTGTAGGAGCTAGTGCAGTGGAAGCAGATTAGTTCATATATGAGGTGTTTTGTGGTGCCTGTAGTATGTATAATTATGAAATGTTTTCTCCTGTGGTCAGATTGGATTAGATTGTGATAAGTGGATGTCTGTAGCATGGAAAGGGTTCATGTGGGGAATTGCGAGAATCCAAAGGTGAGTATTTGTGGGTCAAGATGTTCTTAAGATTCACTGGTCTACTGAAACGTGTGGAAGGGGTGGGGGGAGGGCAGTGGGTAGGATCTTGGGGAGAAGGGTGCTCATTTCAGGGAAGGAGCGTAGGACGTCATGTCCACAGCACAGGATCGGTCACTTAGTTCTCTTGTGGTCTCTATTCCATCAACCAAACACAGGGCTTTGCTTGGTTTTATGTAGTTCCATCTGGATAAAGAAATATGTTTTCTAAACCATTTCCATAATTTGTGTGAGGGTGTGTGTGTTAACTATTAAATGTATTTGTATCTGTTTCAGTTATCTGATAAGCTTTTGTGTGTTTTACCTGCACGGACACCAATTCCAGTCAAGCGAACAAAAGTTTTTGTTGAAGAGCAACAAACAGATGTAACTGTTGAGTTGATTGAAAAGGATGATTTGGGTGATAATTCTTCTAAAGTTTTAGGAACAGTAAGAATCAGATTTATTCATATTTCAGTATGTTCAATTATATCAAATATATGCTGTTAATTTTTGTTATAATTATGTGATATTAATTTCTAACTGTGAAGTATCAAATATTAGAAACCTTTGACTATATCTGTGGCTTAATGCATGATCATGGTGAATTTCGAGGGTGGAGGCATTGAGACAATTTAATTATTCCATTTGAGAGTGGTGTTCTGGGGATTTAAATTAAATAATCTTTAGTTTTGCCTTTTATGTATTTTTTACTTTTGACTTTTTTTTGTTGTTAATTTGGAATTTGTAAATGAATAGATATTGCATGCTGTTTTGCTCCCACAGATGCAGTTGCATGGATTGACACTGCCAGCAGAAGTTACCTGTGAATTTAGTATTAATAGGTAAGCACAGTTTTTTAATCAACAAATATCAGAAACTGAATTTGATGCAGCATCTACACTGCATTGTGCTTTCTTCATTCCTCCTTTTTATATACTTTGTGAAAGGTATTTATACTCATTAGAGCAACAGCGAATTTTTTATTTTTTCTTCACGTGTGTGTGTTTGATGAGAGGAGGTTGAGCCAAAAGGTGAAAACGTTATTAAAAGTTACTAATGATGTACAGTAACATGGGTAAATTGATTTCTACCTGTAAGTACTAAACAGAGTAAGAGCTTGCAGATTTAAAAAAGTAAATACCTATTTAATATCGTCTTCTGTCTAGAGTCCTTATTTATAGTTTAAGATGGTCATCAGGGATCATTGAAATATTAGGCTTCTAGAGGATGAAAGACATTTGGGTAAAAGAATGTTAGAAAAGATAGGTTTGATGTGAATTGTGTGTGTGGGCAATTTATATCAATAGTTATGCAATTTCATCTTAGTTGATTTTGTTGATGGTTCAGAGGATCTTATCAAAATTGCCATCTGTAATGTGTGTCCCATCGCCTGGCTAGTCTTCTCTATATAACACAGTGTCTGTCTCTAAAAATGCTTATAATTTTCAATGATTTTATATGGCTTGCTATGTTTGCTAGGTCATCTAATGAGGAAGAATTTAGTACCTGAAATTTCCATGTATTAGGTAAGGTTATGAAGCAGCGATTGGGATCACTCACAGTGTCGGCACACTGTGCATCACATGCACTTCATTGTTTTCTTAACATGCAGGTTGATATTAGTCAACAGGTAGCGATTATTTCTATTTGCAACTCAAATCCCCAAGTTGTTTAATAGTAGCTGCCTGAAGTTTTGAAATCACATATTTCTCCATTAGAAGCCACTAGGATCAGTGGTCGTGGCACTAGAGAAAAATGGATAATTCCTCATATACCATTAATTTCCTGACTGTAATTAAAAGACAGGGCCAGGATTCCATGGAATTTCTGTGCATGCTACAAATCAAGAAAAGAAGAAAAATTTGTGTTTTTTTGCAGAGTTCGGGTGTGATAATAACAAAGGATATGTCATGAGAAATTTGAAGTACAGTTAAAACATTGTGAGTTTGAAATCAAAGGAAGGGAAACATAATTTTGTTCACTAAGCATGGAAATTCTGTAATTAAAACCGAGTGTTAGTTCATTACCATTTTGGTGGAACATGATAAGTACTTTATTCAAGAGGGTTTTCCCTTCATAAGAAGTTGTGAACAGTATGGCTGTGGTTGTACGAAAACAACTTTCATTTTAAAAGAAGTGGCTGAGAAGAACAATTGTGAAGGGGCTTCTCAACTTCAGATATTACATCTTCATTGGCAACAGATGGAAGTAGTAATGCCAGTGCAGAGTTGTGTCCCATTGTTGTTACATTTTATGACATACAAAAAAATTAAGTTTTGTGCTATTGACACCAAGATTGGAGGAGGACTCAAAGAGGCATAACATAAGTAATCTCATGTTATCAAAGTTGTAATATTGTCAAATACCAGTTGGAAACATTGTGTCACTCTGTGAAAAATCTTCTCGAGCTTTCCACTATCCCAGTGGAAAGCTCCAGAAGATTTTACGCAACTGACTCGCCGAGAAAGCCTACATTCTTTCGGTGTGACATTCTATTCCAATAATGACGGAACAGAAGATTGAGCATTCAGCAGTTTTGAAAGGAGCTCATTCAGATATTATCATTATTGGTTCTGTGTGCCACTTTATTAATTTAGCTGCTGGAGGTAGTACCACCTAAAATAGATGGACCAAGCATGGTGGGTGAGCGATAATACCCTGGCCTCACATTCAGGAGGATGCCAGTTCCCATTCCTGTCCGGCCAGCCAGATTTCTTTTTTCCATTATATCCTGAAATCACTCCATGCAAATGCTGGGATTATTCCTTCAAAATGTCATAACTGAATTTCTTCCCATTCCTTTCCCACATCTAATGACCTTGATATTGATGGGGCATAAAGCGATAAAAAAAGAATCGTCTATGTACTATGTGATTGTTTTTATGCAAGTTTCTGTAAAGATTACTGGAGGAGTGTGAGCTACTTCTTTCAAAAAAGAATTGCTAATGTGTGTTCCCAATACGACATCATTACCAAAAATTGAACACTTTGGATCCAAGGAGTATTAGGAGAAGAGAGTTATCGATTCTCCCTCCTTGAGTCCTAAAAGAATGGCTTATTCTTTCAAGTGCGACCCATATTTTGAAATGCAAGAGTTTGAGTTTCTCTCGTCCATCTTTAACAAGGCTCATTGTACTTTCCTGCTCATCATTATGCCATTATTTGGTAAACTCAGTACTGTCCTTCAGAGTGTTTTCACACAGATTCATGTCTTGTTAGAACTTTTGAAAGAATTGCTAAAACAACTGCTCAGTAAATTTGTAAACTCAAATTTAATTAAAGGTTCTGCTTTGTTTGACATGCAGTACTACCTAACTCAAAATCAGAAAGATGGTGATGTATTAGTTATTGACTCTGAAACTTTGATCATGGTCAAGAAACTTGAAATTAAAAACTGTTCTTTTCAGTCATAAATTACATTTCTACAGCCTGCAACTACATCATAAACAAGTTTTTCCAAATAATGATGGGCTAAAACACTCCCACAAAAAAGCTCCCACACTTGAAAAACTTGAAGATTACCTGTCATCCTGTGTAAGGAGGACAATGAAACAAAGGATAAAGTAAAGGTTATGGAATTCCCACAGCTACAGCCACTTCCCACAGAATTCGTGAAAATAGAACGCCATATTCCCATTGCAAACTTTTCAGTGCTAGGAGGGATGTGGACAGTGCCATGCGTGACCATTCTTTACTTTGCTGCAGAGTTTCCTCCAGGTACTCATTATATATCAGCATGGGGAGCTGTTCCAGAGGAGCAAATTCAAATAAAAATGTTGGCTTAGTCAGGTATTGAACCCCGGTCATCTGAGCTATGGTCAGATGCACTACCAGCTGCCCTGAAGCAAGGGATGATGCTGTAAATTCAATTTGTATACAACTCATAGCTCTTTAGATAGATGACATTTGTACTGTTACAGATGATGTCAAATGGGTGCAGTTATCAAATGTTTGTGGTGCTGATGAACTTCTTAAATATGGTTGAATTTTAAGTGCAATGTTTCAATTCTCACCATACCCCATAGCAATACAGAGTGTGAATGTGTTTTCAGTCTTTTTAAAAAGCATAGAACACAATTATTTGGAGCATCCCTCTCAAATTAAATTCCAGAGTCTGTTTCCAGTTTGAACACCATATGATCTGGTCTCTGTTATGCAATAATTTTTCTCCATATATATATATATATATAAAACTACAATGACCAGGAAAATTCTTTTCATGTTTGTCATTCCCAGCTGCCTTTATATCTGGTAAAAGCCACAGCTTCATTTTTTAAGTATAATTGAAAGTACATATGTAATGTTTCACACAGCATTACTACCTATTGTAATATAATATAGTTTCGAGTGCTAAATGAAACAAGATATATCTGCAAAGTTGTAGTTGTTACCAATGTTGAAGTTGAGATAATGATTGTAATGTTTGTCTTGAAGGTTATGTTGATCAACAAATGATATGAAGTAGCTGGTTAGATTTTATGCAAATATGCTGCTTACAATTCCTGGATGTTTAGTTCATGGTTGGTCACTTAAATGTAGATGTTAATATTTTGGCGATTCAAAGTTTTTACTGAAAGACAATTATGAAAGTTGGCAGTCATAAGTAGGGTAGGAAAAGTTCAAAGGATACTGATGGGTGTATGTATGTATGTATGTCATGTTATTATTTTACATCGAGTATTATTCTTCAACTTGATTTCTCACTTCTTGTGCTGCAGTGTTGGAGGGCTGCATGCAGTAATGACAGCCAGTGGTACACAGGAAAAATGTGTGCTCAAGCTCGATCCACCTGGTACTGGATAGCGGACAAGAACTGAAGACTTTTTTCAGGAATTAATGAGAAAGGTTGATGTACATAAAAATATGTGAAAGAAAATTTATACAAAGCCATATTTTAGAATCATGTTGTGAATGTGATCTCTTTATGTTTGTTACTGGCATTCACAATAAATTAATTTAAAAGTTTACAGTATATAATTTAATTCATTGTGAAATTCCCTAAAGAATATTTAGCTGCTTTATTAGAGAAATTGTCACATTAAATAATTAAAGTATGGTATGGCTGATTGTGGTGGGGGCATTTTGATGATCAGAAGCCTAATCTGGATCGAATTTTACTTTCCTGCTGTTATCGACTGGGAAGTGAAGTTGCTTATTTAACCTTGCATCTTCTGTTGTTCTGTTTCAAGTTGTCTAGTAAGAAACTAGCCAGTTCTGACAACATGTACCTTAAGGCATTTGAAAAATTATTATTTTAGGAATTTGATGATGATCTGTACCTGCTGGAATGACTGATGAGACATGTGGTTAATCTATTTAATGACCAGGATGACTAGTGGAGTACAATTGAATGCAGGACAGAAAGGCAGATTCCATACCTTGACCTCTTCTGAATAACTTAGTTGACTGTCTGTTGTTCCTATACATTTGGAAAATATGACAAGTCCAAGCTAGTCAGAGCACTAGTTAGATGAAGCTGATAAGAGATAGAGTTAAACTTTGATTTTGCAGTGCCCACTTTGGCTTGGTTTTACATCTTATGAGGGGATTTAGATGTTAATATTTTGGCAATTCAAAGTTTTTACTGAAACACAATTATGAAAGTTGGCAGTCAGTTCAAAGGATACTCATGGGTGTATGTATGTCATGTTATTGTTTTACATTGAGCTTTATTCTTCAGCTTTATTCCTCACTTTCTGTGCTGCAGTCAAAATCCAGCTGTACTGTGTCAGGGCATGTGCCTGGGAACATACTACTAAAAAGCTCACACCATTCTGTCTTACATTTGTAATATTTTATGTAACTAATAAAAGAATTACTACCCCCACATGTACTGACCTCTTCTGGAAAAGTGCATTGTTCCAAAATGCATGGATAAAAGTTTAGATTAAAGGCACATGGAGTTTTCACTCCCATTTTGCCCCAATAAAATTAGTTTTCCATATTTGTAATGTCTGGATTAATATTATACGGCACTTTTTTAGCTTACTGTATATCTTTAATACTTGTTAGAAATATTAAAAGTATCAGAGCTTGGCTTCTTATGATTGAATGAGTGCATTTATTTGCTGCAACACATGAAAGGCATATTACTGAAAGTATGATCCACTGACTGCAAAACCACTTGTAAAATATTCAAAAAATCCTATCCCGTGTTACTACTACTTTTCCCAAAACTAAAAAATATAGATTCCATTCTCACTGCTTTTTTAATACTTTTAACAGCACTTGTACTGAATGAAATACTTGAACAGAATAATCAAATGATTGAAAATAACTTTGATGAAGAAATTAGATTTTTAATTACTACTTATATATATATATACTGTCAATTATATTTAAGTAACTGAACACTGCATGCTTTTATGTAAACATGAACAGATGAAAATGGTAAAAGTTAATTTGGGCTCTTCTTAAATTTATTGATAGATCGCTGACATAATGATGGATTATGCTTAACAGCAATACATCTCGTTATGAACTCTAAAATAATGTTAGAAAATCAAATGAAAACTGCCAAATTGCAACGTGATCTCTGACAACAGTGGCCTAGACACCTATAAGCTGCTGTGTCCTACACATAAAGACTGCTGTTAATATGTTTAGTAGACATGAAGCAAATAACTTTGTATATCATAACTGTTGTTTTTCTTACTGGCATGAAACATGCGAAGTAAATGTTAAGTCAAAATCTGTTGTTTTTTTTATTATTATTAAAAAAGCTATTTCTTCCTACCAACTTGATCTTCAATTCCTTGCTCAGTACTCATCTAAACATCCAGTACTTTTCAATGACATCCTCTATCATACTTATTATAAATTCATTATATCCCAATACCAATTATACTTCATCTATCCCCTATTCGCTGTCTATACCATTGCAAACAAAGTTCAGAGGAGGGACTGTAACCTGTCCACAGAATTTCGCTTTGCTTATAACATCAATATGTTTCAGTCTTCATCTTATATTTAATTACTCATTTCTGACGCAATTCATTATTTCCCACTTATGCCGTTATAAGCTATGTTTGTGGAAGGCATTGTACACTGCCACACCAAATTTCTCTTTGCTTATCACAACATCAATACTTTTCACTATTCATCATCAATGTAGTTACTATTTCGAAGTACTCAATCAGTTATCTCCAGAAAATGTCACCATATCTCCATTCACATATCAACTTAAAATTCTGGAACTAACTGGGGAAGCCATGGTTGCTAATACCACTGCACATAAGATATATGCTACTAGGTATTTAAAATTAATTATAAGCTAACAGTTATTGACCATCTAACTTTTCTGTGATATTTCTTCTACTATTACCACTAATGAACCAATGCTGATTGAAAATCCCAATTCTTATAACTTAAATTCATTAAAATTGCTTGCCTTAATTACACTTAAAATATACTCCTACCTTAACACAACTATATTCACTGTGTACTCACTTCACTGTATGTTCAATTGAAACCAACAATGTATTTTGGAAGGGGAGAAAATAATAATTCTTCTGAATACCCAACTCAATTACAACATAATTATACATGCTTCCCTCTTGCATCTATTAACACTGCGTTGCCCCCTTCAGATGAAAAAATTCTCACTTATTTCTGCTCTATATATGTCAGCAGCATGTGTGGCACAATTCTCCAGTTACTTAAACTACCACCACTTTATGTAAAATTCTTTAATTCTCTGTAATTACTTCCATTTAAATCTTAAGTGGGAGTAACATTTATCAAACTTAAATATATATCACTACAACTGAACTGATTTACACTTCTTCCAAACCCCACATTTTCATTCACTGTATTGGGCTTCTATTGCCCATCTTCAGATCTCTGAAATACTATTTTTTGTAAAAATTTCTTTTTATCTCCCCAAAATTCACAAAATTCTGCATAAAAGATCAAAACCTTCTGTAAGCAAGATTACATCCTACAAACTGAATTGGAATGATGGTTCCAGTTACTTTACAAATAATTTTACTTTTTAACTTATTCATAATTTTACTACATCTCATAAAAACTCATATTCTCTCCTTTTTTTAAGCTTTCGTGATGAGCCACATGAGCATTTTTTCATATAAATCTGGCTCAAATTCTTGATAACCTTTGATTTTCCCTCAAAACAGGCAGACTTCCAAACTCACCTCTTTTTGCCATAACCGCTGTGCCATGTACAGTGTTGAGGTGACTGCGCCACGCTACTCTGCACAGAATATGTTGTGTCATTTGGAATGCCAAATTAAACAAAAGGCCTACACTTATTACCTCCCGTATTACATTTATTCTTTCTTTTTCACATGGAGGCTGTACTCCTAGTTCCAAAGTGTTTAAGAGAACACAGACTAATAATAGCAAAAAGTAGTGTTTCTTCCAGTTTTTTTTATTTTTTTATAACATCTATATATCATGGAACAAGAGGCCACAAGACACGTAATGGCACTTTCAACACAATGTCACCACAAGGGAGATTGGCACAGATTTCACCAAGGTAGTAATACAGAACATCCTCAGTGACTTAATTATTTTTAGTGTGTCCAGTAAATGTACAATATGCACACATTTAGGACAGTCCTTTTTCCAAAAGACAGTATGATAGATAACAGTATTAATTTTATTACCGAACATAATTCAGAAATTTGTTAACTTAAAACAGAAAAACAAAGATTCATTGACTTTATGCAAATATTTATCCTAATTGGTGGTATTTGGTGAATACAATTAAACTTCTCATGTTTCAAGTACCTTGTTAATTTTCATACAATAATTTCATGTTGTTCTTTTGCTCCTAGAATGCTGGAAAATGTTTTTTGGAAGTGGTACTGCAAAACTTAAATTTATGGCAACAAACTGAAACTGTGTGCATCTGTCACATTCAACAGGCACATTGATAGTAAAATGAATCAGCAGATAGTAAATAATAATAATATTTACTTTACTATCAGATGATATCGTTATTTAAATATCCTCTGTGATACACACTTGTTTTCAAAATTCATCTACTACATTACATGTACTCGAATTTTTTCAAATATTGGGCAAATAAATTAGTTAAGATCATTAACATTGGAAATTTATTCTATTTTTAACCACATACTAGCATCAGTTTTCAATACCACTGTGATGACAGTTCATTTTGTATCAAAATTATCATTTTTAGCATCAAATAAAATTTCAAATCCCCATAATAGCCAGATTTCTATGTACAGAAATCAGGCATATTTATGCTGAATTCACTTTTTTAAAAATATTTTAAGAATGCCATTCCATTTAAATTTTGTTTCCTACCTACTTGCAAACAACCTGAAAATGTCTTTATGATAATTTAATTATATTTCGAGAGCAAAGAACACAATTATGTAAAATTAACTCTCAATCCATAAATTGAACTCATCACAAAGAATGGAGCAAAAGAGTGATTATTACAGATTCATTTTAAAAAAAAGGTAAGTAAACAAACATAGTCCTAGGATTTACACAAAAAGTGGATTAAAACAAAATAACTTCATTTTCTAATTATCATTCACGTAAATTAAAGAAAAATGAGAACACAATGTGATTAAATATCAAAAGGTGTAAAAACTAAACTATTTTAAGTGCATAAAAAAAAATCCTCTAGAATTATTCCCATTACTGAGATTAAAAAGAATTCCATACTCTCTCAGTCTCCAGAATACAAAATATAAGTAATAGAATTCTTCAAGTCTTCAATAATTTCTCTCAATTTTATTATATTATTTGGCTCTCTCTCTCTTTTTTAACACCAATATCAAGAATACATTAATATAAAAAAAAATTGTTTGCCAAAGATAAATTCAAAAATACGTTTCTATCATTCATGTCTTTCTCAAAAAAAGAAACATTACAAATTAATCAGTAGAAGACTCTTTGGAAATAAAACTGCAATTGCCCCCCATCAAAAGTCTTCAATCTTAGAAATCAGGTTCAAAGTATTTACAGTTCTGTTCCTAACCAAGAAACAACTTCCAAAGTCACTTTGCTGCCCGTCTGCTTCAACATAGTAACTGCCGTTGAATGTATGGCATTCTCAATGCTGTGTCCATCAACAGCTAGAAGCCGATCGCCAAACCTAAAAAAAATAAAAAAGGAATGGTGGCATAGATTCAGTACTACCTCTCATGTCTTATAAATACTATATACATGTCTTAAAGTATATGTATGGAAGAAAGAGTTATGAAAAAGATACAGTTTATAAAGGACTGTTGTGAAAAATTGTTGCAAATCTACATTTTTGGCTGTGAATACATTTTACTGCATGTGTTTATTGTCTAACTACCAGAAATTCTTCATTAAATCCTACCTATGAAACCATTGGAAAGTATAGCATATACACAATTGAAGAGAAATGGGACTATTTGAAAACTGTTTGCCTACACTTGTATGAACATAACATGACAGTTTTCTAAAATTGGGTCATTGCTGATATCATGGAAGTCAGAATTATTACAGACTTTTTTTGGATGATTTTGTAGATGATAGTACTGCCTGATGATGAAATATTATGTTTTAAACTGCTGAATTAATTTTAAGAAACGATTTTTTCAAACACAAGTCAGAGCTATCTTACTTATTCTAGAACCAGAAAATATTATCCCAAAATCTCTGTAGTTCTCTTCCTGCATCACTCCCAGGAATGGAGATGTTAATATTTTGAACGCTGATGAATGGATGCTTAGAAAATTAGATTCTCATCAAATACATAGAATTAAAGTTATATTAATTTTAGAATGCTACCATCTTCAATGCTATACCAAGAATAATTTGCTACATACAGCAATCATTCACACCACTGTGAGAACTGAGTCTTTCCCATTATATGGCTTCTACATAATTACCATGGGTGTTCAGCCCATGGAATTTATATAGATTTACACCAATGAACAGCAAATTTGTAATGTTTAGGCATTAGCATATTTTCAGATTGTCATCTTGGATTCAATTATTTTTAGGAATTTATATGAAATATGAGTATGATCTGAAAAGCTCTAAGCTCATTTTTTTCTATTTTGGTACATTGATCTCTGGTCCTATGTTGTAATAATAATGCCATGAGAAACTTATATGTTGTTAATTTTTGTGGAAGTTCAAGTTCTACAGGAATATTTTTACCAACCTTTTGGAGGCAGGTAGGGCAGGATGAGCAAAAAGAAAAAAAATCCAGATCATATAAGAAAATTTATCATATTTGTCTTTGATTTCAAAGATGTTTGAACACATTAATACTGGAGGGCAAAACTTAAGTAATCTTGTTCATCAAGTTTAACTGAAAATTTTTGAATTATTGTAATACTAAATTTATTGATGCACAGGATTTAAATTTAGTATTTATTCTAGAACATTAAATGAAGATATAAGGCATAACACAATTATAGTGTATTAATCACCTAACTTGGGATGGAGAAGAAAAAAAAATCACTTGCTACAGATGACAGTAAACAGGCATAAAAAAGTGGAGAAAAATACAAAATTCTGATTTTAGGGAGTAACCTATTTTTCAACATAATGCTGGAGCCTGTAGAAATCCAGGCACACAAACAATTATTCTTCTCACAAAAGGTTTAATTCTTAACATTTCCATTTTCTATGTTTCTCAATGTTTTTGTATACTGTACCAGCCTTCTGCCATCTATAGTAAGCCAGGGTTCCTTTCTTTATCCTTATTTACATCTCAAATATACATCAAAACTAAATCTTGAAGATAGATTCTGTGGCATTTCTCTATTCTTCCATCTAAAATCAACATTAAATCATTAATGGTAACCCAGTATGTACACTCTAGTACAGAAACTGTATTTGGGTTAATCACTTGTACGTCCCACGCATTCTGTGTAACTAAATAAGAGTACACACTTACTAACTATTGAATAATTTGCTTCCCAACTAGTCTGATGAGTGTAATTAAAAAAGAAGGATAGAATTGCTAGCCAATAATATGAATAACTGTGTGTATACTTGTATTTTCTGTGATAAACACAAAAAAGTGATTATTGTATATTTTTATCACTCAGCATCTATAAACAGATTACCTTAGTTTTCAATCCTAGGTTACAGGTGAAATGAAATATATGCATCACATTCAAATAAAAGTTCATAACTCTGCTGTATCTCGTTCAATTTCTAAAAGCAAGCAGAAGTTAGATTTATAAATTAGCCACTCCAAAACATGTTCATTCTATCAGTTTCTTCATTCCAAAAAAAATTGTATTCACTTCTTGTGTATATTGTGTGTTTCCAGAATCATCACTTTAATGTTAATATGCCATCAAGTAATCAGTAAGTTAGTAATGTATAATTTTAGTGATATAAAGAGTTTTTAATATGTCATATTAAAAACAGGGAAGTTTAAAAGTCTTTCTTTTCAGGTTTGACCATACTAGTTGTATTGAAACATGGAACAAGAGTTATGCATGTATTATGTGTAATGACTATAGTTCAGTTTTTATTTATTACCGAGTGTGGTGGGTGAGCGGTAACACTATGGCCTCATATTCAGGAGTATGTGGGTTCAAATCCTCATCTGGGCATCCAGATTTGGGTTTTCCATGATTTCCAAATCACTCCAAGCAAATACCAGGATGCTTCCATCAAAAGACCATGGCCAAATTCCTTCCTATTTCTTGCCCCCAGTCCTTTTCCACCTCTAATGACCTCAAAAAAAAAAAAAAATACTGTTAACGATGTTTTGTATGAAATTACTTTTAGGGATCCCCTGGTTGGAGGAGAGGTATCTCCGAAATATCACTATTTATAAAAACTATGATAATAATGAGAAGGAAAAAGCTTTTAGGCAAAATAAAAATATAGAGGAATTTGGAAAGTAAACCCAAAACATACCAAAGTTGGAAGCAAAAGATGAATGACAACACACACACAAATAAAGATTGACAAAATTCTCTTTCTTTTTTCAGTTACACACATTTACCTTGATCTTCTTGTCACTAAAATTTTAGAGTTTGCTGTTGTGGACAATGCAGGAATGGTCATGATGGATTAGTACAAAGTTATATTCAATAACTATGTGAAAATCTTAACATTGGGAATGGTGGTATATATAAATTAATAATTTAGACAAAAGTAAAAAAGTAGGAACATTATTTTTTTAGGAAATAATAAAAAATAGTGATGATTTTACTAGTAGTTTCTTATAAGAGGGTCGAGTCAAGGTGATTGCCTACTGTTAGGGAAATACTGGTAGTCTAGTTCCCATATACTAAGATCTTAAGGGATTACAGTTTCTAGAAAGACTCTGAAAGCCCCCTATGTAAAACAGTAGTCGAGTTTGTTGGAGTTGTGAGAATTGGCCTGGGCCATATCCAGGTGGTCTAGATTATTGGTGTTAACTGTTTGCCTTTGGTTGTTCTTCTTGGTGGATGATTTATTGGATGGTGGTATAAGTTTTGAATATGAACTAGTGCAGTGCTGTCTCATTTGTCTCGTCTCATTCCTAGTGAGATGTTGTGAACTGTGTTTCACTTTTCTTTTGTTTATCACTGACCTGCCTTCATCTTTGGTTAGTTATGCCTTTACTTTCCCCAACCTTCCTTGTTTAATAACATTGTAGTATTTGGCAAAATTTGCATGAAGCAGTCTGTGGATTAACATTACCAGAAAGCAAGCATTCTTATTTTTTTTTTACAATTAACAAATGTAATTAGAGTGTACTTTCATATTATTAACCTTCCACATTTTTACCTTCGTTCATTTTTCTTCTATACATCGGCTGGTTTTTGGCGTAGTTGATCTTAAGCTATATAACTGTGTCTTTTTTGGTAACAGACTTAAGTAGACACAACCAGTCTGTATTGACAGCTTTAATCTCGAGTATTGATTCAGGCAATTTTCCCTAATTGTCTGTAAAATGATACGGTAATGCCCTTTTTGCTTGTTAAAAGGAAATGCTTTAAAAATATTCTAAAATACTATAATTACACTAGTGAAAGACCTGGTACTTTATAAAATGTGTTGAGAAGATATGAACTTGAATGATTTCAAAATCTCTCACCTGTACACTAATCATCCTGACCACAATTTTTAGAAAATTTCCATAATCATCTGACGAATATTCTGATTTTCCCAATTTTTTTTATGAGGATTAAAACCTTCCTAATTTATAAACTGTTGATTTATGCATTCCATGGTAATTTCTTTGACAACTTCACACATTTTACTGGCATACTGCCTCTTCCTTATACTCCATGAACAACTGGGTGGCTATTAGGCCACAATGGACAAGCCTTATAGTAGGTCTAATGGGTCCAGTGATAACAAAAAGCCATAATCATATAACTGGTACTCATGGGCGTATCCAGTAAGGGGCAGAGGGGGGCTGCTGCCCCCCCCTAGAAGAAAAATTAAGTTGCCTTCAGTACGCTTCGACGAGTGAAGAACTAGTTCAGGAGCACTTTGGGAGAGAAAGATTGACTGCATTATGTCTGATGAGTGTGCATCATAATTTCGTCAAAGAACACCATGAGATATTGACAAACAAAATTATAGAAATTGAAAATCCGAGACAATTAATGTTTACATAAAAAACTAACTGACTTACGATCTTAATTAACTACATAGTAAGTCCTTAGATTAAGTAGTTGGGTTACTATATTAATCAATGATAAAAATAGTTTCCTGAATAGGTTTGAGTTTGATTTTGTAATGTCATGTTTCAGTCCCCCACCCCACTTCCTCGAAACCAAAATGAGTTCCCCCCCCCCTAGTTCAAATCCTGCCCCCCTCTAGTTCTGATCCTGGATACGCCCTTGCTGGTACTGGCTGTAAAGTATGTGCTGTTATGTAAAAAAAGAATTTGCCTGAAAATTTGTTCATAATGATGTGCCTTATTTTGACTACATTCAGTTTATTTTTCTTGACCAAATCATAAAAATTCACTTTCCTAGATTCTAGCCTCATCCCACAAATTTTTCATCACTATCTAATCTGCTTATAAGCTGAATAACAGGGGTGGTATCATACACCCTTGTCAATTAATTTTCCCTATGTTGGAATTCTAAATACTTTTACTTTATTGCTGTGTATACATTCAATGGTTCAGTACTGCCATTTTTCTACTAAAAACTTTATTGCCAGTGCACACAAAATGTCAATAATAACATTTGTCTAATACCCTTGTGTATCATTAATCTGTTGAGTATGTTTCTTGATACTTTTTCCTTGGTGTTAATTTTACACTATCATTCTGTTGTTGTCATTCTGATTCCCTTCCGTTATGACCAATATGTGGGTGTATTTTCCTGCGTGTTACTTTTCTAGTTCCTTTTTGCAAAATTCTGTTCATCTGTTACATGATTATTGTTTACTTTCATTACGGTACTACAAATGTTGGCTGGAATATCGGATTACATCTTTGGACAATTAACAGGTATTTTGTTCTATGCTGGTATCTTCCCCAATTTAACACATTCTTTATACATGTTTTACATCTGTCTAGTAACCTTGCTATAGTAAAAATTTAAATACAATTGGCAGTCATTGGGAACTGCTGACAAGTGAAAACTTAAAACTGTGAATATCATACATGCAACACATCATACTTATTGCTACAGGTGTACTAAATAATTTTAATTCCATGTGTTCATAATGACCTGGTGACAGCATTCCTTTTGGCTGTGCATTCTTTCTTCCCCTTTCCCCCCCCCCCCCATCACTTTAGCCATTTTAACATAATCTTGTAGTGGTACCAGTTACTGGGGACCTACAGTTTAACATAGAACATGAACCACGGAAGCATTCTGGAGTACTTCTCATTACACAGCAAGCTGTGCCAGAGGTTAAGTTCAACTTACGGTGGAATGAAAATCCCCATCGAGACAAGGATTCGAGCCAGGGACCTTTCATTTTCCAGTCAGACACCTTAACCACTGAGCCATTAGACCACAACAACAGGTATACTCAGGGCCGGCGCTAGGATTCACGGGCCCCGGGTAAGCGATCTTAGGTCCCCCCCCCCCAAAAAATATTTTTACTTTACACTTTGTTTTTGATAAATTCAGAAAATTTTAATACAAAAAATGTTCAAAATTATTGGTGCAGATTTTAAAATTTGTGTTTGATTTCTATTTATTAAGGCACCCAAGCCGGCGGGGCCCCCTTTGGTGGCCCGGGCCCCGGGTACTTTTGCCCCGCTTAACCCCCCCTAACGCCGGCCCTGGGTATACTGTTAAAATTAGCATGTCAGTGATGCCAACTCACAAGGGCGTAGCCAGGATTTTGTTTAGGGGGGGGCAGGCAAGAGAAAACTGATAATATGTATGCTAAAAAAACGTTTATTAATGTAATACATATATATTCTATTAATTGAATAATTAATTAATATTATTATATTTTAATTAATTATAATTAATTAATTAGTATATATAATTATACTAATAATAATTTTCAAGCTACTTCATCTGCAATTTTATCACAATTTTCTTGTAAAAGTTTTCTGTGTACACCAAGCATGCACAGACTGGTCAGTTGGATCTCTAGAATATTTCCATCTTATTTAACTCTTTCATAAGGTCTAGTTTTCTAAGATTTTCTGTTGTTATACCCTTGACCTTCCATAGTTTATACCATAGTACTACTTCATAATCAAACAATCTAACTTGCAGCATGGGCAGAAAAATCGTGATTTCTTTTTTTAAACTATAGCTGGGATGTAGCTATGGACTAAAATCCAGCAATGCGGGATCCGGCATCATTTGGCAGTCTGGCGGATCCAGCACCTAATTAAGCGGATCCGCAATCCGTAAAATGGGGTGAAAACATGTTTCAGTCTTCGTCACCGTGTCTCCCTGTCGTCAGTTTCCGGTCCGACTCGTTCTTTACGGGGTGTATCGCCCCGTTTAACTGTATCCTTCAAGTTGACCTTTGACTCACGGCAACAAATGTGTGTTTTGTGTTTGTGCTGTGTGAAGTACTGTAATTTGAGTTATGTCGTCCAACTGCAAAACTAGCTCCCAGATCGTACACACAAAAAAGATACAACTAGAATTGTTTCGGAGGAGTAAGTAAAAACAATACAAAAAGAAGGTTACAGCTATTGACAGATATTTCAAAATATAGTGCATAAATGATGTGTTAAAAAGTTTTTGTCATAAACTGTACTTCATTGTATTTCAATTATTTCTTTTCAAAAAGTGGATTTCTATTTTCTAGTTCTGCTAATTCTATAAGATCTATAATAACAAAGTTTTCTAATGACATAATTGTTCAGTTTGAATATTTCGAGAAAAAATTGCGAATATTTTCGTCGAATGTTTGATGAGTAGACGTCCAAAAAAAAAATAAATAATAATAATAATAAAAAATCACCTATATTTAAGGCGGGACCACACGCTTGCTAAACCTCGTCAAGCCGTCACAAATTGAAAAGTGTTGATAGAGCGTTTAACTTGACTTGTGTAGGCTGGCACTTGTGGCTGATGCAATCGAGTGTCTGTTTTTTGGCACAAATCAAAGAAAGTTTGCAGCAAGTGCTTGTAACGCGCCTACTCGTTTCTGCGGACTTGATACACTTTGTGCACTGACGGCGGACAGACATGCGTTCCTGTTTGTTGTGATAGAAGTGCCGGAGGAAAAATGAGTAATTGGTTCAACAACGATATTTCACATTCCTTGAATGCTAATATTCAAAATCATCATATCTCTTCCGGCAGAAGTTATCAAGATGGCTCATAAAGAAGCGTGGTCACCGAGCGTAGTGCGTGAGCAATTAACGCTCTGGCCTCGCATTCAGCAGGACGCCGGATCGAATCCTCATCCGGGCATTGAGATTTGCGGTTTCCATTGTTTCTCCAAATCACTCTAGACGAATGCCGGGATGCTTCCTTCAGAAAAAGGCCAAATCCGAATTCTTTCCCATTCCTTGTCCCATGTCCTTCCCCCACTAATGACCTCGTTGCTGACAAGGCTTAAAGCCATAAGCAAAATAAAAAGTCATAAAGTAGCTCATTAAAGTTATTTTCCATAAATTCTCTGCAGGCAAAAAATAATTGATATAGACATTATAATACTGTAAAAACAATAATTATTATACAATTTCAATTATAACACAATAATTTCATATACTGTAGGCCCCTAATTATATTAAATGAAATACATACATGGAACTACATACTAAACATAGTTACATGAATGAAGTTATAAATGGTACAGTTTCTATGGATTTTTAACATCCACCATCTTCTTCGCCGTCTTTCTCGTTATGTTTTCATTTTCGTTTAAATTTTTATGATAAATATAGGTTAAGCAAAAATTTATATCCACCACAACATCGACGTCCCTCACGCTTTCTTCTCCAAAACATACCAGCGCATTCGCAAGCGTGTGGCTGTCAATGTTCGGCTCCCCACAATTAACCAAGCGTTTGTAAAGGTTTGGAGTTTTCGGCAAGTGCCAAGCGTGTGGACTCGGGGTTATGTTCACCGCAAAGAAACACTTTTTAATATCAGCTTGCTTAGAATACAGGGTTCGTGCACCACAGAGCATTGCATCAGTTTTGTCAAGGAACGACTCACAGGCTTTGGTGTTGCTGTTGAAACTGCTGTTATCGACAAAAGATCTAATGGAACAAGTGTCATGGAAAACGTTCTGCCTTCGTACCTGCAATTGTACTTTTCACACAGCACACAATTGGCAGTTGTCGATGTTTTATACCCCTCCCCCCCCAAAAAAAACAACTGAAAGAAATTGAGAGCATAGAAAAAACTTTCACTCCGACGTAGACCACAAAGACCTGGACGCCACAATTGAAGCACAAAGAGTGATCGTAGCACTGGATATTCCACATATTGAGGCGATTCCCAGATATGACGATCTCAAAAAAGTGCAGAAAGTTGTTAAGTTTTCAAAAAAAAAATTAGTTATGACCATTTCAATCAAACCAACGAATGAGGACGCAGAAAGGGCTTTCTCGGCTGCTGGCTATATATGAAATTCTTTGCAAATAAAGTGATAATTTAATTGCTTATTAGATAAACAGATTATTTTTCAAACTGACGTGATTTTCTGTGATACATGTAAATTGATCTAAAACTAAATACTTACTATAATTGACTATTCACTAAATAACTAGAGTTAAATTTAAAACATAGCGTGTAAAAGCGCAATGTATAATCCTAAAACACTACTCCAGAGAAGCTATCAAGGAATTTAAATAAGGTATGAAAATAGATTCCTTTCAAAAATTGTATAGAGATTGAGCAGGGTGATTGGGACGACGTTGTTGGACATATACAATGCGCCGGACTTTCAAATCGGTTTCAACTGGCAGCTGCAGTACTGGTAGATGTGTTTAAAATATTTTAGCTCTCCGTGTCCGCGTCGCTGCGATTATCTTTTATGACAGACATTACTCCCATGTCGATCGTCTTTGATTTTTACAAAGTGGCAACAGATTCCAGTAATCCTGAGCATTCAATCCAACGCATATAATGAATTCTGACTTAGTAGCAGCACACTATAAGTGGTAAGCACCTTTCCTCGCCGCATCATTTTCTTCTCTAGAAACATTCGAAAGTCCTTTGACAATGTCTTCAAAATTCTTGTTAAAAATAGCAAAATACGTATATTTTTGAGACTAGTGGGTCTCGTATAAATCTGAAATATTTTCTCTGTAAAAAGTTTATGATGTACTCTGTCGTTCAAATTGTGTTCCATATTTCTGTAATTAGATTTAAATTATTTACAACCATGTTGTCTGTGGCTTTCACAATGAAAATACAAGGCTTTTTTTTATATTTCTCGTTAAAAAAACTTTGAACCCCATCAATATCACCCGCCAATGTAGAACACACTTCACATCCATTGGCTAACACAACTATTAGGCCCATGTCCTTCGTTTTCTAAAAACCTGTCGATTTCTAATGCTATAATTTGTCATTTAAATCCATCGGTTCTACGAAATCTGAGAGATTTTTGGCCGATTGTATTTTATCTTCGTCAGTAAAACTATTTTTATGGAAAGCTGTTCTTTCCCAGCTATATCACACGACTCATCTGCCAACACAATATAATCATAAGCCTTCTTTGCAGCCTGCACAATTTCATTTTTAACGACCAAGCCGCACAGGGCAATGATTTCGTTTTGAATCTGTGGGGAGATATACATGACATTTTTCTTGAATTTTTCAATATGCTGTTTCAAAACCAGAACACTTGAATCAATTCTTAGTTTCAGCAGGTATTCAAGAACACCCTGATGCTGGTCTTTACATCTTCAAGGCAAGTTATTTGTACGGTGTAACACAGAAAATAATCGAAGATATTATAGATGACACGATTTATCGATTGTCTTCTACTTCCTTCTGGTGAGCAGTATTCATCATTACAGCGATCGGTATTTTCTCCAAGAAGTTCTTAACATCGTTAGCTGCTGATTGATGATAATGTGATGAAGCATGTTTTTGCAATATTCATGGATATTTTTAAAGTGACAGAAAGTTCAAGTAACAAATTAATTAGACTATACTAGCAGAGGCAAGTAACTCTGCAAGCAACAATGATTGAATTTTAATTTCAAATTAGTGGCTTTAGCAACTACAGAAAATTTATTTTCAGGAAGGTACCCAGCAGCTGGGCTGCATGTAGCAGTATAGGTACGACCACAGAATGAGAAACAACTTGACCGTTGGACCGACCCAACTCATATCCGAGCACCTAGGACAAATATACTGTAAAGTCAAGAGTAATAAATATTTTGTCACAATCGCTTGATAGTAATAAAAATAAATAAAATACAAACGAATGCAGATAATTATAGTTATTAAATAAAAGTCGTACTTTTTGTATGTACTGTATGTAATACTATATTAAAAGCCATCGTTAGCCTTACAGAAATTACAAATTAATTACTTTTAAGAACAGATTATTAGTGCGCTCTCTGTTTATATCACAGTATAAACGATCGGATGCATTGTGAGCGGGTCGAGTCAGCCTGCAATATATCGGTATTTAATCGCAGTTAAGACGGGATGTCTTTGTTCGAGTTGGCTCGCGCGGCACAGCGACAGTTTATTGCCATGGATAACAAAAACGGCCGACTTTTAATACAATTGTACGGTGCCAAATTTTTTGTGTAATAGCAAATGTGCAGCCTAATCAGACTCAGATGGTATCACCTCCATCACTACCACAACCGTCACTTGAAACTCCAATCATCGAATCTATAGAATCGCCAAATGACAGAATCAACATAATACCTTTTACCTAAGTGAGGAGTAAGTTCTCGTTAAGAATGGCAACTGAAAATTGAATAGGAAATAAAAAAAATAGTAATTAAACGGGTGCTATTACCTTATCTTTGACCATTCATTCAGAGCTTCCCATAGTGCGTCAGAAACATCTGAAACTGTTCAAATATATGATTTGTTTTGAAACTCGAAAAAGGTAATGCAGGCTAGTACACGAGTCTCCAATTACTAGAAATCTTGAAGTCACAGCGGTTATCAGTAACAGAAATGTCTCCAGAAATTGAGTGCACTGGCTCAATTAATTATTTTAGAAACTCTACGATTGTCAATCTCGTAAAATTTGTTTATTGTATCCTCGATGGCTTCATATCTAATGTCTTCCATGAGTTTCTCGCCACACTGTATTCAATTAAAATACAATTTCCATATCCACCAAATCATTTTTCGTTTAGGTTTCTAGTATACAGTGTGTCGGATCACAGAGAAAGTTTCGGATATTCGCGCACATGAAATGTCCACGGTGGTTTCGCGAAATGTCAGTGCCTGGATAGTTTGCCGCGCAAGCCGCGTTCGTCAACAGAAATAGTTCGCGCGGCAAATAACCGGTTTGACGCGCTCGAACATGGCTCGCGCAGCAGCCGCTCATACTCGATACGCAGCTTAGGGACCGTCCACAAACCACGTAGCTCCATTTTGACCTCCTGTGAACCCCCCTCTCCCCCCACGTAGCCCGACGTGGCTTTTGTCTCTCTCTCCCCCACCCCACGTAGCTTTTTCTCATAATGATTCCTGAAGTCATTTTTGTACTGTTTTCTCTTGTCAGGCTATCATAAATTACAAGCGGGGATAATAAAATGACGGAAACAATTATTCACATGTTGTGTATCTTAATATGAAATAAAAGCTACGTGGCCTGGCTCGGAAATTCCCCCCCCCCTTTAAGTAGCCCAGCGTAGCTTTCCAGCCAACCCCTCCCCCTCTAGACCAAGCCACGTAGTTTATGCACAATCCCTTAAGGCCGGTTCACACTGTGCTGTTTTCACCGCAGTGGAAACTTAACCGTCGCCGCCTACAGAATTTAAGGTGTTTACATATTCGGCGGTAGAACTGTTGCTACTATTACAGCGGTAAAATTTTCGCTGCTATGAAGAGCTGGTAAAAGATGACGTGGTCGGACGTCAGTACCTTTCTTTTGATGACCTGAGTTTCATTTTGTGAAATTAGAAGTTAATTTGGTTTTATTACTTCGTAGTTAAGTTTTAAAATTTTTATTTTGAAGGTTCCATAGCCATAGAATAGGAAAAGAAAAAGCCAAAGGAAAACAGAATATTTGAGGAACGACGACACCAAGTTTTTCAATTATTTTGGGATGTTTATTTCGACAGTTGCTTGCGAAACTTAAGTACGGCATTCAAAGGAGGAATACCCAGTTGATGAATTGTATTTAAAGTGTAGAAATGCTGGCAATCTCCTTGAAATAAGCAGATTTCTCATGGGCCTACTATAAATAAACATTTAATTTCATATAATTCCAATCTGTTATACAGGGCGTTCGCCGGGAAACGCAACCCACTGTTAGCGCTACAAGGAAGAAACTGCTCCCGGCGAGCGAGCGGTCAGCTTCCGGCATTGTTCGACCGTCGGCCGCGGACTATTTCATAATAATTACGCTTCATAAACTTCATAAACTTGTATGTGCTAAGCATTTAAATGTGACGTAATTCATTAGCTTACTTTATAAAAGATGCTGGAAGTGTTGACCCTCTTGTGTAATGCACATTTCACATCTTCTGAACATATTTCGAGACACACGTTGCCCTAACTGACTTAATGATTTTTTGGGTGACTGTTCTAGTCGAAAAGCGATATCGTCAATTTTCTCCTCTGTGAGAATACGGTTGACCAACAGTCTCTTTTTGTTAAAAAAATGAACCCGTTCCTCTTACTTTTTTAACCAGACGCAGAATTGTTGATTTAGCTGGCAGTAAAGCACCAGGAAATTCGCGACGAAATTTACTGCGACACTTTTTAAACGACTTCTTCTTCACATATGTATCATAGAGAAATATTTTTTGTTGCAAACTGTAACGTACCATAATTTTACTCACACTCAAACACGGTACAGATTAGTAAGAGTATGAAGCCCCAAACCAGCCAAACCGCAAAGAAATGTTTATTCACAACACTGATTAATAAGAGACTGAAGTCACAAACTAGCTACAATGCAAAGAAACCGTTCTTAACAATGTAAGGGTCCCATTACACTGCGTCACTGCACTGTTGGGGCAGCGGAGGTGTTAAACAGTGCGGTGATTCACGGTGCCGTGTGGCGGGAGTTGCTGGCTCCACTGACCGAACAAGTTGCCGACGGCAACAGACTGGGAGGGTAGCGTTTTCCGGCGAACTCCCTGTATTTATTTTATGTTAAATAGGTTGAAAACTTCTTGAAGTGAATATGAATATATGTACAAGAAAAGTTTAAAAAATACACTATGCCATATAATGGCTAAGACTTACATTTATTTGTAACTAATACATATTCTTCACTGTGTAATCAACTATCAGTGTTGAGTTTATATTGCTTTTATACTTACAAGCACAATCGACGAGTTAAACTTTTGTGATTAGATTGTAATCTGTTAAGTGTTTTAATAACTATTACTTCACAAAGAAAAATCGAAAGTAAATGGCGAAGATGATGCCGAAGTTACTGAACACCTTGTCTCACTGTATTCGTCACTGCTGAGTTAGAAGAAAAGAAGAAGAAAAAAAGAGGAAAAAATGTCGATCCACAGAATTTCGAATGTTGAAAGTTTTCCTTGGCAAATGTCTAAGAGATAAGGACACAGTTATATAGCATTAAACATCAAAATCTTTCTATAAAATGTGATACAATATTTTTCAACTTCTAGTTGAGGCTCTAAAAATTTATGTAAATACGTGATCAAAAGTTTACTATCCAAAGGCATTTTTCCTCATTTTTCATTTCATCAAAATCATTCCTAATTTCAAGGCACACTTCTTTCCAAGCGTTCCTTTTTTTTTTAACTGCTTTACGTCTCTTTTTAACATCGAGGTCTTTAGAGACGGGAAAGGATGGTGGGGGCAAGGATGGTGGGGGCAAGGATGGTGGGGGCAAGGATGGTGGGGGCAAGGATGGGGGCAAGGAATGGGAAGGAATTCGGCCATGGCCTTTTGAAGGAAGCATCCCGGCATTTGCCTGGAGTGATTTGGGGAAACCATGGAAAACCCAAATCTGGATGCCCGGACGGGGATTCGAACCGCCGTCCTCCCGATTGCGAGGCGAGAACGCTAACCGTTACACCGCCCCGCTCGGTCCAAGCGTTCCTGGTAGCGTTCCGATCTTTAAAAGAATCTATAGTTTTGTCTCTTAAAACTGCTAACGAAATGACAAGATCAGTATCCATCATCACTTAACTTATATTACGATTATTAAATTAAAAAAATGTTAACTTTAACAGACTGAAAGCGCACAAGCGGTAAAAAATCGCCGATTGTGCAAACACCTATTTGACCACATGGGCCACTGTCTGGATTGGGGCGGTCAAATTACCGTCGAATGTAGTGGCAGCGCACGGCTGCATACCTGCCGTCGACGGCAGCTCTGCCGTCGGTGTACAGCCTGTGTGTAAGCTCCCATTTGATCCTCCGGCGCCACTACTGGAACGACGGTGACGGAAAACTTTCCGCCGCGGCCGAAACCGCCCAGTGTGTAACCGATCTAAGAGTCGTCAGCAGCGCCGTACGTGGCCCGTTGTGCTGCCCCACCCTCGCTAACGTCTGTTTTCCCACAAATAGCAGTAGAAAGCAGGTTTAAATCGCACGAACCGAATTAATTTTTGAAAGTTACTTAACATTGTTTACTCTTCGGTTCGGCAGAACTCTGATCGAGAGCAAACCCGCGTCCAGCTAGGGGGGGGCAGCTGTCCCCCCCCTGCCCGTACCTGGCTACGCCCATGCCAACTCATAAGATTTTGCTCGTGCAAAAATCGCGTGTAATGATGTTTTCTAATCAAAAACTACAAATCTAACTTAGTCCACAACTCGAAGGTTTGTGCCTTAATGCATTTGAAACACACGTTCGAAAGCCGCTTGCTTACATGTGCCGCTCTGACTTTCGATTAATCCCTCTTGGGATGATTTGGGCAATGGCCACAAAACATTATTTTTGAGTGAATAGCATTCATCCTTTCAACTTCTTGTTATTATTTCGACCATAGTGAAAAAAGTTATAATGAAGTCTTCACGGGTGTATCGCCGAATTGTGTTGTAAAAACATCATACTTAGACGGTTGCCTCCGCCGTCTTACTCACGTGTTTTTACAACGAAATCCGGCGATGCATCCGTGAGGACTTCATTGCAATCATACGCCAAGAAAGTCTCCTTTCTTACTAAAAATATTAATAATAATAATAACTTGACAGCTTACGTCTTGGTGAGTAGTTTCTTTTATTAACAATGAATCAACTATAAGATCAATCAAGGAATGAGGAGACATAATAATGAATTCCACAAAAACAATTCTTCTAATAATAGGCCACGTCTCGTGCTTGTGCAGTGACAAAAAGTTACGAGATCTTGTTCTGAACCAAGTCTACACTGTACAGAGTATATTCACTTCACTTCGTGAAATAGAATGCTTTCTCTCGGTGTTATGAAACGTTTATTTAAAATAATAATAATAAAAAAACTCTGGTGACTTGGCCATTATGCATACCATGATTTTAAACTGTATTGTAAGGCACGTAGTATGGACATAAGATTGAATTTTTTCCATTTTTGATTGTTTATTTAAAAATTGGTTTAGATTTAAAAATAATGTAAACCCTCGAAATATACTTAAAACACGTTAAAATAATTAATGTCAGTTTTGAAAATTTTAATATTGTTAACTGTTAATTTTTAACCACTCAACATTAAAATTGATTCATTAATTTAATTAACAGATGTATATTATTTAATTTATTAACGCTTTAAGTAACTGCGTTTTAAATATATGCGTTAAAAAACTTGATCCCACGGGATTGGTTCAAATCCGCAAAAATCCCGCGATGTTGAAAACAATGCAGGATTGCAATCCTTAGTCGTAACCATTCACCTGCAAAATGTACAACTTTTTGCCGAACATTCGGCTGCCGAATATTCGGCAGAGAGCGTGGGCCAAATATTCGAAGTTCGGCAAAATCACTAATTGTTGTATCCTCAGTAACAATAACATTTTGGCTGGGAAAAAAATTTCAGAAGTAACCCCATTGAGAAACTGATACGTATATATCACTTGAATTGGAGCAGACAGAATCTAAGACAATTTGTACCATTAAATTAACTAAAGATGTCTAATTTATTCTTCAAAAAAAAAAAAAAAAAGGACAATAATAAAATTATATGATCCAGAAGAGGCGATCGGTCCTTGATAAATTGTATATAAGAAACTAGCTGTAAGGGTGATCATCATAATGTATTCAGGAAATGAAATATAGGAATCGATTACTATATAGTGTGGTCAAAAATTCAGACATTCTGAAGACAGTAATATAAGTAATAAAGGGCATAAAATGACGATATTAGCAACAAAATCTATAAAGTATTGTTGAACTCCTGTTTCTTGGGAGGATCCCAGGCCACATCGATAGACTATGACCCATGGATTAGCCTTGGCAAACACCCATTGACGGAATGTTAAGCATAGAAATCTAGCCCCGCAAGACGCGACTTGCTAACTTGCTGAGGCTAGAAAGTTACCAGAGATCGCTTGTAGAATGATGGCGAGATAGGTTGGCTCACTAGAATATTGATATGCGAGAGAGATAGCATCCAGTGAGAGGTTAAGAGCAATTGTACATGAACAGAAAGACTGTTTGATAGTTTCTCACAACAGACTACGACCCATTAGAACTGGATGGTTCTAGCCCCAGCACAAGATGCAGAGGCTGGCTCGACCCCAGCTCCAACGCCAGGTCGAGAACATTCCCGAATCTTCAACAGCACTCGAACTGAACTTGAAAAGAGTGGACACTGACTCCTTGACGGGTCGGATGGTCTATCTATATACCAGCAGGGTACCTCTGAGCACGACCTCACTTAGTAACGAACTTCGAGCGTTACCTTAAAAGGCGCCGCGGCAGGCAGCTAACCATTAAATGGCTTCGAAAGGACTCTCGACCAGATGAGCAGCTCATGACCGTATAGAGTACGGTAACTCCCTCAGACCCATACTTGGAATTAATTCTAGTCTCAGAACATGACTTGGCCATAACACGTCACCCCCTGGAAAAACGAACATTTTTGACGGACCCTTGTGTATCCACTGCTCATCGCATAAAGTGACCAGACGCGAGTTGTAAGCACCCAATATGAAGCCTGGACACATATATATTTCGCTACATAGAAAGTACACTTTACAAAAGTTTAAAACATAATCAACTCTGTAGATTGACTTTTACAACTTAATGGATTTTACAACAAAATAAACAAATAATTCTTTAAAAGTGATCAGATCAAAAACGAACGATTCCACAAGAACGCTTTGGCACGTAGATAAACAAATTGATCTTTACATTCACATAAATTGACCATATAAATCAAAGAATTTTACAATGAAAGCTTCCGACACGATTGTGCAAACATTACTGTGTGTTCACAATTTTGAATGCAGTACTGTAAAAGAAACAACATTGTAATGCTGATAGAATTAATTACAATGGCCTGAAGACTAAAGGCTATTTTCTAACAGATTCTACAGGTCTGAAAATGTATCTTTATTTCGTAGCAGTAACCCTATTACAAATCATTTTACAGTACACGATCTTGTGATGCATAATGGGGTTACAATAAAATATTAATCTTTACAGTGGTATTATATATGTACCCTACACATATATTTTTTATTCATCTCAGATAAGGTTGCCTTTACAGCATGCTTGTCTAGATAGGGTTTATCACTTCATTCCCTGCGCGCAACAACAATCAAATGGGCTGATCCTTGTCCCCCCCCCCCCTTCTGGGACTTCTCATTTTCCGCTTGAGCACCACCGCATGTCGCGAATATATGCTTGCTAGTGGTTCAAATATTACTCGTTAACTTGATCGTGATGGCACCAGTAATACAGATTGATCACTCAATGCTAGCAATCTTTCATAAGTACCCCTGAAATTGTGGTTTTAATGCACCACGGAACCGAAAAAATGTCCACTGTCATGTCTGTTATTTGAATGCTGGTCACATCTCGAAATTCTGTAAGTCCTAACACCCATCCTCTCTCCTCGCCTTCCTGCGGAAAACTGGTTCTTGAAACAAAAAATTCAGTTCCTTTATATAGGGATCGCCACAGTTGACCATTGGACGTACTTTCTTTGTCTGTCAGCTTGCTTGAATCTCATTGAAACGTTTACATCTTGTAGCCCCTATTTTTCTGATCACTTTGTTCCATGAGGATTTGTATTAAAAATTGCTTCATTTAAAAATTATAAAGTTTCAAATCATAAAATCAAATTACTTCTTTAAATATTTCTATTTTTTTTATATCTGTCACTCCACTGAATACTTTGAACTTTGGCCGAAATTCGTGTAAAACTGAAACTATGCAGTATCTCCGCCATTATAGGGTAGTTACCAAAATTTTTTAGAATTTATTTCTCCCAAACCATTGCTGTGTTTGAGGTGGAATAACCCTATGTTCCTTAGGAAAAATTCCCCTATCTCCCAGCATTTTTTCGTGATCCCTAAAGTGATTCTTTATCATTTTCTTACCAATACTTGTTGATAATATTTCATCATCCCCTAATGCCACACTTAACAAGACAGCAACGACAATAAAACTATAATCGCACTGTTAGCCCATAATTCTTGAAGAAATTACAAAAAAAACCATCAAATTCGTAATCAGTGAATTTCTCTTCCTTTAATTTGAAAACATTTTTAATCCTGTAAGGGGTGTAGGGGTTTGGGAGAAAATATAATAGAATTTTCCAACCAACTGAGGGTGTTGGTGTAACGGTTAGCGTTCTGGCCTCACATTCGGGAGGACGGTGGTTCGAATCCCCGTCCGGGCATCCAGATTTGGGTTTTCCATGGTTTCCGAAATCAATCCAGGCAAATGACGGGATGCTTCCTTCAAAAGACCATGGCTGAATTCCTTCCCATTCCTTGCCCCCCATCCTTTCCATCTCTAAAGACCTCGCTGTTAAGAAACGATAAGCAGTTAAAAAAAAATTCCAACGAAATGTCAAACTCTTCTTCACGTGGTGCACCCTGTCTCCAAGGACGAGGCTCTGGCGACTGAAAGATTCCCGGTATAAGGAGTCACCCACTGCTTGCCAACGGCCTCCGAAAGAAGAGCGGGGAGCGGTTTAGGGCACCCTCATGCCCTTGGGGTTGGAATCGGCCCCTAAAGGCGGATGAATCAGAAATGATCAATGGTATGGGGATGCAGAAGGCAAAGGGAAACCAGTGCATTAAAGACCCAAAGGGTATCCCGAGGACATGTAATCCTTTCAAATTATATATATCATGATGGCTTCTTCCTGGGTAAAATATTCCGGAGGTAAAATAGTCCCTCAGTTGGATCTCCGGGTCATCAGAATGGATAGAAACATTCTACGAGTCAGAGCGCGGAATGTTAGAAGTCTGAATAGGGCGGGTAGGTTAGAAAACTTAAAAAGGGAGATGGAACAACATAAGTTAGATGTTGTTGGGATTAGTGGAATTTAATGGAAGGACGCACAGGATTTCTGGTCTGGGGAACACAGGATAATTAGGATTTGTAATGAACAAGAAAGTAGGGAAACGGGTGAGTTATTATGAACAGTTTAGGGACAGGGTTATTTTGATGAGGTTAGAATCTAAGCCCGTCCCAACCACATTAGCAGAAGTGTATATGCCAACGTCACAGGAAGATGACGAAGAAATAGTGAAAATATATGCTGAAATTGAAGAATTAATCCAATAAGTGAAGGGGGAGGAAATCTAATAATCATGAGTGATTGGAATGCAATAGTTGGAGAAGGAAAAGAGGGGAATAATGTAGGAAGTTTTGGTCTAGGAAAAAGAAATGAGCGAGGAAGCAGGTTGATAGAATTTTGTGAAAGATATAAGCTAGTCTTGGCAAACACACTATTTAAGAACCATGCAAGATGAATATATACCTGGAAACGTCCTAGGGATACAGGCAGATATCAGCTAGATTATATCATGGTCAAACAGAGATTCAGGAATCAAGTTCTAGACTGTAAAGTGTACCCAGGAGCAGACATACTGTAGACTCTGACCCTAATTTGATAGTAATGAAGTGCAGGCTGAAATTCAAGGGAATAAGGAAGCAGTATAAGTAGAACAGACTGGAAGTGAAGAAACTGAAACATTCTAGCACGAGAGAAAAATTTGCAGAAATAGTAGACTTAGGTTTAAGAAGTAACTCTGAAAGGAGCTCAACCGAGGACGAATGGAATGCATTAAGGACCGAAATAATGAAAGCTGGTAAAGAAACATTAGGCTTTAGGGAAAAAACTACCCGAAAACCTTGGACCACAGAAGAAATTTTGGAGCTGATGGATCAGAGGAGAAGGTACAAAAATGTTCAGTATGAAGCAGGAAGAGAGCAATACAGGCAATTTAAAAATCAAATATATAGGAAATGCAAAAAAGAAAAATGGCTAGAAGAAAAGTGTGAAGAAGTAGAAAAGGAAATGGTAGTAGGTAAAGTAGATGTTGTATATAGAAAGATCTAACAGAATTTTGGAGAAATGAAGAAAAGATGTGTGAACAATAAAGCTGCCGATGGGAAACCTCTTTTAAGCTCAGAAAATAGAGCTAACAGATGAAAGGAATACATTGAGAAACTGTATGTTGGGGACGACATGAACAATAGTGTAATGGAGAAAAAGGCGATGTCGACATCGATGACTTAGGAGATCCTGTTTTGAGGACAGAAATTAATAAAGCTCTGAATGACTTGAAAGCAAATAAGGCAGTTGGAATTGATGAGATCCCTGCAGAACTTCTTAAATCCCTAGGAGAGGTAGGAATCGAAAGATTATTCAAGGTGATATCACAAAGTTATGAAACAGTCGAAATTCCAACCGATTTTAATAAAAAATATCGTCTTCACACTTCCAAAGAAAGCACAAGCTGACAAATGTGAGAATTATCGCACCATTAGTCTAACATTACATGCATCATAATTACTTACCAGAATAATATACAGAAGGATGGAAAGGGTAGTAGAAGAGATAGCAGGTGAAGATCATTTTGGGTTTAGGAAAAATCGCGGTACAAGGGAAGCAATTCTGTCTTTAAGATTATTACTTGAAGGGCGGATCAAGAAAAGCGAAGATACTTTTATGGCGTTTGTTGATTTAGAAAAAGCTTTTGATAATGTTAGATGGGACCAGATGTTCAAAATTTTAAAGAAGTCAGGTCTAAAGTATCGAGATAGAAGAATACTCTATAAACTATATGAGAATCAAGTGGCTATAATAAAAGTAGAGAATCACGAGAGGCATGCATCAGTTAGAAAGGGCGTGAAACTAGGTTGTAGTCTATCCCTGTTAATATTCAACTTGTATGTAGAAGAAGCAATGAAGAAAGGCAAAATTTCGTACTTATTCTTAACTAAAAAAATCTATTTCTACTTTATCTATGAGGTGTATTTTTTCATATAAGTTGCATCTTCTCAGTCTTAATCTTTTGACGTATCCGATTTTAAGATAGCTTCAAAACTGAGTGACCTTGTTTTATTAGACAGAATTTTAGTCACTTCACGTGGCGCAATCATCAGAAATTTTACTATTTCCCCTAAGTTAAAATTTTCCGATTATATATGTTATGACTTGAATTTTTTGACTGCTTTACCTATGGAAATAAATGCAAAACTGGGGATTCGAATTAATGGTTTCGACTTTTTGAAACTTTGTTTTCTTGCGATATTGACTGATTTTACATCTCAAAAGAACTTCAAAAGTGCTTCATAGGTTATAAGCTTCTTTCTAGACCTTATTGTAGATATTATAGAAGATATTATGACTATATGAGATACACCATTTTAATCTTGGATTAGCTTGCCCATTTTCTTTTATAATGCCTTATATTTACTGGGCTCTCATTATTACAATGACTCGACAGGTCACCATTTACTTCGATTAACATAATTATAAGCGTGGTGCAATGAATTGGTCAAAACTATCCGAAAATTAGACACTCTAGTCGTTACCTTTATTGGAAACAAAGGACAAGCTCTCTGTTGCGTCCGAAAATGCGGTAACCGAATACTCATCCAATGTGGGCATTGCTGACTCCTCAGAATATTCGTGTCACCAGATACAGCCACAACGCAAGATTTTTCTGCGTATGACTTAACAGGGTTAAATATCTGGCATCTCTAACACAGTACACCGTACATCATATTAAAATACTATCAATATAATTGCAGAAATTCAGTACACACATACAACTTCTAATTATGTTGGCGAATCTATATTATTGTCAAGTTAATTTAGTATAATTTTCTATCATGACTAAATAATCAGTTTTATATTATAGTCTTCCCAAGTTATTATTATTTTTTTATATCTATGCACATAATTGTAGTTCAAAATACTTTGCTGTTAATTGAAAATTGAAATCTCCAATAAATCATATTGTTCTAAAAAACCAGCTATCAATGGTTATTAAAATCTGATACATGAAACATAAATGTGCCATATTTGATAACGTATTTATATTAGATTTAGCCTCTTTTTTGCGTTATTATCTGCTGGTACCAGTTTCCTCCTTTTAAATTTTAGTAATAATATCTCAAATCTACCAAGCATATAGACAACTATCTTATTTGCTAAATTATATTAGGTGATAATAACACTTCCGATGACTACCATACATAACATTTCTATCGTAAAGTAATCCAGTCGTTATGAGGCTCTTAATTCCCATTGATTGCGATTTCAACATATCAGACTATCGAGCCTTACATAGGTCCCTTACTGAATGGAGGCCTTAGGCAGATTCACAAATATCATTGATTTCTATTTCCATTATTAACACCAAATAATTGACTATACATGAATATAAAACTTTTTCCAACGAAACCCCTTAAAATTACTGTTTTACACTGCGTGTCATCACCATATTGCCTTCCTTCTGTAGGCGCATGTCCTGGTTACTGTTAGCTACCCACAAGTGCTGTTTTCGTTCTGTGTGGTGCCCACACTTGTTTGTTACTGCACGCGGTTCAAACGCGGAAGTCTGAAATAGATCTGAGTTATCTTAAGTGATCCTTGGGTACTTTAAATTGTTTCTTTAAAGAAGTAGATTGAAGAACTTGTATTAAATAATCAGGTATAATAAGGTAGTTGAATTGTATTATTTTTTTATTTATTTACACTTCTGCTCAATGTCAAATAGTAGGGATACGCAACAATAAATGCCAGTAAGGCAAGGAAAAACAAGTACCTGTAAAAAACTGTTAACAACAAAAGGTTGGATGAGTTAAATTAACATTAATAAAAAGTAATTTAAAAAAAAAAGGAAAATATATTTAAGTTAGATTGTTTGGTGTTGACATAATGTTATACAATAACATTAAAACAGGAGTGGGCTGTTAACAGCTATAAGAGGATATGAGCAAGGTATCTAGCTGGGTGGTTAAAAATAAAAATAATTACAAGAAGAGTTAGCTTGTCAGGTTCACGAATAAAGAAGAAAAGATTTTCTTTGAGTACAGGACGGGGATGGAAGTGCTTGTTGAAGGTCTTGACTGCAAACATCCTGGCACAACCTTTGACGGTAAACTCAATATTGGGCAGGACACATTGGGCAAGGGGTAGTTAGAGTTTACAAAATCTTTCATTTATTGGATAGGGTGATGAGTTAGGGGAATATGGGGTCGAGTAGTGTGGGACCCACATTATGGGTATCAAATTCAGGAGTTACAGCAAGTACAAAAGAGGGCAGCTAGATTTGTTTGCGGAAATTATCTCAGAATGCAAGCAGTAACTGAACCGATGATCGAGCAGGGTTGGGAGTTATTGGAATACAGAAGGTGGTTAAGGATAATTTTTGGATTGTTGAAGGCTATTAGTCACGATTATGCATCGACTGATATTAGTAGATGGATTTGTAGTTGTATATGGAAGGGAGGAGATGACCAAAATCATAAGCTGGCATTTTTTTTTTGGTAAGGGTGTCAAGAACATGAATAGAACACCAAAGGAAACAATGAATTGTTTACCAAAAACACTGTAGGATTTTAAAATTGCGATTCGTAAACGGCAGTCGGAGGTAGGTGGTGAAAATTCATGACTTAAGAAGGTGTGGGTGTAAGGACATTACCACCAGAGTGTGTACGCGCCGTCACAATTGAAATTAAATTAAATAAATTAAAGTATTGCCTGTTCTCCAGACTAGAAATCCTGTGCGTACTTCCAAGACAGCATTTACTGTCTTGTAACTTTATATGACATCTAACCTAATGAAGGCAACGGAAGTAGTGGCCGAAACGTTGATAAAGAGATAAATAAAGATATAATATGGCAGAAAACCCGACACGTATTCCTTTCAACCATACGCCGGGATAAACTTAATTGTCACATCGAATGACGAGGAATCTGAGACTGTAGGGAAATCACGTGCACTTCAAGAGTTAAAGTAGGAAGGATCTGACTCCAATCACTATTCCAACCGGTCCATTATGGAAGCCCTGGTGCGTCCATCTGACCACCTCAATTACGTTCACCGATGCCGTGCCGATGATGCCAACAAACAGCAAATGGTCTCCGCCATATATAATCACCTATCACTCTGTATCATGTGCTTGGGGTGTACCGTTCGGTGACCGGCCTTCCACCAGTCATGATGCCGTTCTGATGATGCCGTCCACTAGTTGGTGGTGTATGGTATCTTCCATCGCCTCTCATCCCATAAAATCTGTGTATCAATGGCGACTCTCACCCCGATGCCTTGCCGATGATGCCATCGACCAGTCAGTGGTCTCCGTCACATGACGTCGATTCATAGCTTGTAGCACTTGTATGGGGTGTGACGTTTGCTGACCGACCATCACCTGCCATCACATCTGCAAGAAGCGGATTAGCGTTCTCCATTAGGCCAGCACCTGCCGCCATCTTTGCTCCCTCCAATACAATGGAATTTTGCTACAGAAGTCTGAGGGATCTATATGAAAAAAGACGCACATTCCAGCCAAGTCCAAATACTAATTTAAAAAATGCAAATCAATAAACTACAGGCAACAAAAATGGAAATTCTCCTAGTCAATACCAATAATGTGGATGTCATAGAGAAAGAAAAGGTCTCGCTATACCATCAAATTAGGGCGACAATAAGAAGAAATTCCCTAACATAATTTCGGCAGAGGGAGGCAGAATAACCAATCAAAAAGAGATTCCTGAAATTATTTGTAATTATTTTTCCTCATTTTACAATGGCTCCACCACAACTGGGGATGACAGGAACTCCGTCTTAAACCACATGCATAAATCTCTGGACAACAACGAAGGAAACGAGATTACTAGATACACCATTTTAGAAGACGCAGAGTTGTCCCTTATGACGAAGATACAAAAATCATCATCCCCAAAACACCACATATGAAGGACATTAAAAAGATAAGACATATATCGTTTCTAAATTCCGATTATAATATCCTGAATTGCATCCCGAAAAGAAGAATAAGCCCATTTCCAACCAAAATACTCGTCCTCTACGAGGTCCGATACATAAGTCTCTGAAAATAAAGACATCATTACGGCCCAGTTACTAGAACACTAGAAACCGGTGAGTACAATGGCACCTGTAAATATTGCCTGCATCAACAAATCCTTTCACCATATCAGATTTTACTTCCTAGAACGCAGCTACATAATAGCAGCACGAGAGAATAACCTCTCCAAGGTAACCAAAGAGACATATCGACATGTCGACGGGGAAGCCTCTTCTAAGATAAATGTTACTTCGGGCGTTCCTCAGGGAAGTGTAATAGGACCACTTCTTTTCTTAATATTTATAAACGATCTAGGTGACAACGTCAAATGCTGGTTGCGATTGTTTGCCGACGATGCAGTTATCTATAGGGAAATAAGATGCATCGACGATTGCTTAGAAATTCAGCGCGTTTTGGATGCTATTTTCGATTGGTGCCGTAAATGGCAACTTACACTTAATTGAAAAAAGTGCATGGCAATGCGGATAAGTAACAAAAATAATCACTTTGTTCACGAGTACAAAGTAAGAAATTCAGCTGTTGACATGGTTGATTCCCTGAAGTATCTGTGGGTGATAGTACAAAAGCAACATGAAATGGGACATGCACATAGTTTCCGTCGTAGGCAAGGCGAATTCTAAATTGCGATTCATAGGTCGTATTTTGAGGAATTGTAATACTCATACAAAGGAGATAGCGTATAGAACACTAGTGCGTCCACATCTGGATTACTGTTGTGGAGTTTGGGATCCGTATCGCAAGGTTCTTATTGACTCAGTGGAGAGGGTGCAGAGGAGAGCCGCTTGATTAATGACTGGTTGCTACGGCCCTTATGAAAGCGTCACAGAATTGATACATAGATTGGGCTGGGATAGTTTGGAAGATAGACGACGTAGCTTGCGTTCGAATTTATTGGAGAATATGCGAAAAAATTTAAATTTCGAGTGAAATGAAATACTTCTTCCGCCAACCTATTTAGGTCGTAATGACCGGAGGGATAAGATTAGAGAAATAAGATGCCGTACAGATGCTTTTATGTATTGCTTCTTTCCTCGCGCTATTCGGGATTGGAATGCGCGGGTTTAGGATTGGTGCGTAGCACCCTCTGCCTCCCACAATGTTTGTGACTTGCAGAGTATGGATCTAGATGTAGGTCATGACGGCACATAAACGTGGTAACATAACAGAAATTAAATATCCGGGTATTAACTGCAAAAACGTGTGGACAGACATCTACAATGGGGCCATTCCTTCCGATAACCAAACCCAGGGAACAAAGTAGTTAACGAGACCATGGTTACCTGGGAGATGACTATATTGCATACATCTACACCGCATATATGTGACACTTTGGGAAACACAGATACGTTATTACACCGATTTTCTTGTGGAAAAGCAGAAATAATATGGATGGGGACAAAACATGTAACAGTGAACATGATGCAAAAATCACCCAAAGAAATACTCTGTAAAATTCTGCAAAGTCCGACTTCTAAATTATACCTATAGAAAAGCACAACAGTTTAATATGGATCCTAGGCCACTCAGTACAGGGTATTTTGCAGATGACGTCCCGATAACTAGAAGCACATCTGTCAACTCACAAAAGCAAAATTCGAAAACTAGTTCTTCGAGATACTCAAGCATAAAAAGAACATCACCTGAAGGTGCAAGACAGTAAAAATAAAACAAAATAAAAATAGGCCTCATAAACCATACGTCCGGTTACATCCAAAAAAGAAGCTACAAAGGCGTTGGAAGAAGTCTGAAAGTATGAAAATATGATGCACCTTTTTCATAACGGATCATCAAAAATGATAGTGGTTATTATTATCAATAGAACTTTGTTAATCTTCTCATTTTTTTCCTTTCCACTAGATCGCGTGCGAGAAAATTTGTAAATTAATTTATTTTGAATATATTTTTTAATCTTTTAATCCCAGAAATTTTAGAGAATAATAAGCAAAGATTTAGAGATACAAAACCCGTAAATGCAAGTCAAGAGCAAGGAAAAAATTCAGTCAAATGCTTTAGTTATAAATGGCGGAGAAGCCAATCCCAAGAAGGCTGAAATGGAGAGTGAAAGCATGGCTGCAAGGAGAGGAGGAAGACGTAAAATAAGAAAAGAAAGAAAAAATTATAAAAGAACGAAGGCTGCAGTCATCTCAGAATCACCATTCATTGTAGTTTCATGGTAGTTTCTATGTTCCTGGGTTAGGTCTTTTGAGATTGTCAAGGGCCGCGAGACTGCTGCTGTTCACCAGCATTCCCACATTTAATGGCTTCACGCATAGGCGTCTTTCAGAGCGCAATATGTTCAGTGCAATGAAATCGGGGGATCCGGAAGTTGTGAGGAGAGCTCAACTGTGTAATCTGGAATCATGCAGTAAAAACTCTGTAAGAACGCTTGTGTATTCACTGTTTTTCTCAAGAACACGCTATAGGACAACTCGAGGGGCTCAATTTGAAGGGACAAGTAGCTAGCAAAGGTGCCCTAAACACTAGCGTAATTACTATCCGAAAGGCCACATTACAAGAGCTCGAAAAATTCCAAGCAAGTGAAGTATGATCATAGCTACTTAGAATATTCGTACTATGAAGGACACCAACATTGATCGGTCACAATGCAGAACTGCAATTGTAGCTCGTGAACTGAAAAGGCTTAACACTGATATATCTGTTTTAAGTTAGACCAGGAGTGCAGACATGGGCGTAACCAGGATGGAATGCTTGCCCCACTCTGGCTCCCTCCCTAAAGTAGTCGAGCGAAAACTATATGAAAATAAGCCGTTCCCGGTAGTGCGGGGCTAGCGAGCTGACTTCGCGCTTTAGGGGTTTCCGGTTCAAGTCAGTCCCTGGGCATGGGTGGTTTTAATCAATTGTTGTATCCGTCCTCTTGTCCTGTCACTTGTTATCACCAATAATAACATGAGAAGATTCTATATACACACTTGAGGAATAAAAGAAACACAGTTGCTGGCTGAATGTCTACAAGGCTGAATGCCAATTTAAAAAAATATGAAAATAAAAAATTCTCTTTTTTAATACTGAAAAATAAATGTTTACAAAACTTAATCACTACTCTGATAGACTAGTGCTTAAATAGGAGTTTAATTTTTTTCTAGTAAAATCATTTTCAGCAAGTATTTTCACTCAGTTTTCTTGTTTTCACCCCACTCTGAATCTAATCCTGCCTACGCCCTTGCTTGCAGAACATCAGTTCGAGAAGCACCATAGTAACTACACGTTCATCTAAAAAAGGGAAAAAAAGCAAATTAACCCAGAATCAACGGGGGAGAATTTGCTGCAAAATTTAACCTTCCTTATCCAGCATCTCTGTTAAATTTCTTCCGGAATAGATTAAAGACATGACATTTCGCCTCAATCTTGTGAACAATCAGAGAACTACCATAACCATTGCATATGTTCCAACGTAGATCCCTGATGGGGACTTAAATCAAGAGTTCTACCACCAGCTCGACAGATTTCACTGGATAAGCTTATTTTTCTGGGAGATATCAATGCCCGAGCAGGGAGAGGCTCCACGCTATGTGCTGGGTGGTACAACTGGTAAAGAGGTGATAGGCAAAATCAATTCTAATCGAAACATCATACTTACCAAATGCTCTGAACACAAACTTGTCATTACAAATGTAGTCTTCCTAAAAGAGAATAAATTTAAAACTCCGTGTCAAAACCTCCGATCAAAACTCGTGCTCCTAGCTGATTGTGAAATCTTACCCGCCAGAGATCAGTGTGATATACCAATTATAAGGGCTATGTGTTGATGATTGTTCGAGTAACCGCCGCCTGTGATAGTTCTACGAATTACTCCGACACGTAGGAAACACAAGAAACAAAATAAATGCAAAGTATACGCCAAAAGCCGCGAGGATAACAACGCTAAAACAACATTTCAGCTGATGCTTCCACCGTCACAATCTGTAAGAAAGTTGAGAACAATCAGTGAGAGAACTATCTTGGAATTTTGTTGTTTTCTGTTGCTGGGAAAATTATTGCTAGATATTATCTAATCGCCTTTTGCCTTTAGCCGAAGAACTCCCAGAAACACAGTGTGGTTTTAGGCCTAACCGCTGTATAGTTGATAAGATTTTCGCCGCAAGACAACTGTAATAGAAATCGAGAAAAAAAAACCAAGCCTTGTACATATGTTTTATTGAGCTTGTAAAAGCCTTTGACTCTGTTAATCGAGAAGCTTTCTACAGAATTTTTGCTCTAGTCAGATGCCTGGTTAATCAATTCGGATAATTCTACTGCCAAATGACAATTTAAATTCTCACTTCGATCGATGGAGTAAACTATTGAATTGATTTAAATAATGGTTTTACATCACAAGTGTTGAAACTTGAATAAAATTTAATTTACATATTAAATGTTTTTGTGCTAAGTCTGCAGTCAAGAGCTGTTTTGATTTGAGGACAACGCTGTTAACAGTCTCTCATTAGAACTGAAATACCTCACAGACGTAATAGAACCAACATTATTTTTGTGAAATATTTTTGTGAGGAAGTGAAGCATTCTAATTATTTTTTTTAGTTAATATGTATGTAATAACTGTATGGAACTAAAAAATACTGTTATTAATATCGATAATGGCATCGAAAATACGTGTTTCAGCCTAGAATTTTCCTTCATACAACGTAGGTTTTAGAATTATAGTTGAAGTCACGGAAGACTGTACCACGAAGCTGCTGTAGTAACATGAACGTTGCAGTTCATAGAAAACAGAGCCAGTAAAGCATTTATAACCACAGTGTGGTTTTAAGAAAATCTTAATTTCACAAAATAACCCAAATGATCAGAGTAGAGAAAGATAATGCAAATATCCAACTTTTCATAAAGGCGCCAACCTGAGAAGGAGTATTTATAGCTGCGGAATAAAAAATATACTGCTCTACTTTTGATTGGTCTTCTATCTGCCACCAGAATCTAAACTAGTAGCTTCATATAATTTCAGATAATCCATCTACAGCATGTTAAGACTGTACAATGGTAATTAGTACTTGTTCATGACAGACGTTAAAGCTGCAACAAACTTTTCAGGAAACCGTCTTGTCGGCCACGCCAGTGTAGTTTTAACTATGTGTCCGTATTAAGTTGTCCTCCTTAGCGCAAACAATGTACCATAGAGAGTGAGGGGGAAAAAAAAAAGCCGTAGCCGATATTCAGTTAGATAGTTCGTGTAGATACGGACAGGATATGGTGGACAATCTGCATTTGTTCCCACAAATTAAACAGGAACAACCCACGTATTATTCCATTGAATATTGCAATAGTTTTTTTTTTTTTTTTTTGGTAATGGCTTTACGCCTCGTCGACGTCGACGTCGAGGTCATTAGAGGCGGGATGGGACTGGTGACAAGGAATAGGAAGGAATTCGGCCGTGGCCTTTTAAGGAAGCATCCCGACATTTTGCCTGGAGTGATTTGGGAAACCATGTAAAACCCAAATCTGGATGCCCAGACGGGGATTCGAACCGGCGTCCTCCCTAACGCGATGCCAGAGCGTTAACCACTGCTCAGTTGTGGGTATGTATTCAATGCGAACATATGCCTTCTTTCGAGTTGTATTTGTCTGTACTGAAGAAGTTAGCTTCTACTTAATCCTTCAGAAGTTTCTGTTTGTACGTGACAGGTGCTGTCAAACAGTTGTGCACGTTGAGAGGCGTACGTCTTAAGTAAGGAACGGTTGGTGATATCTTTTTAAGTCTACCATGAACGAAATTCTAAACATGCGCGCATGTTACCGGCATTCTTTGTGCATAGATAGAGACAGTTGTAGCCCTGCCGAAAGAGTGAGTACTTTATGGTGAGTGATGGAAATGTTTAAGACGAATGAAAGACCATCCGCGTGTGAAGTAAAGGCAGTTATCTGATTCTTAACAGCGTGAAATGTGACATCTGTGGAAATTCATAGCCAGATCTGTGAAGTGTCCGGTCCTTTTTTTTTTATCTGCTTTACATCTCTCTAACAGCGAGGTCTTTAGAGACGGGAAAGGATGGGGGGCAAGGTATGGGAAGGAATTCGGCCATGGCCTTTTGAAGGAAGCATCCCGGCATTTACCTGGAGTGATTTGGGAAACCATGGAAAACCCAAATCTGGATGCCCAAACGGGGATTCGAACCGCCGTCCTCCCGAATGCGAGGCCAGAACGCTAGCCGTTACACCACCACGCTCGGTTGTCCGGTCCCAATGCGATGAATGGTATTAATGTTCGCCCTGTTGACTGTCGGTTCTGAAACCATTTAGTTACGTTAAATAATTGACGTTTGTTAAATCACTAATTCCCAGTTGCCATTATAGGTTTTCCTCCGTTCTATTTGCTAGCTCTTTTCCTTAAACTTTACTGTACTCACATGCTTCGAGTATGACACGCATAATTAAAGTACCGTGGTAGGTGTGAGAAATTCGAAGGTTTACCAAACCTCCGTTTGAGGTTTCGCTGTCAAGTATACATTAAAAAAAGTGTAGGGATTGTGACACAGCTTGCAGCCTTTTTGACTAAGTCACCAAGGTGGAAACTGCCATAAGAAGTTACATTAGAAGTAGCAACGCCGCTCGCAGGTTCTTCCTCGTAGACAATAGCAGCTGCTCCCCTGGTAGAGAGAGAAGATACTGTGAAAAAGGCGCCTGTCGGTGATTGCCGTCTGATATCAAGAATTCGAAGCCACACACGGATCCAGCTGCACAAACGTAGAAGCTAGCAAGCTGAACTTGTTCGAATTTCCGAACTTTTTGACGTACTGCCGAAAGATGACACAGCTCCACAGTTATTTTCCAGTTAGTTGGCGGCCCTCCAAACCATTATGTTTAGTGGATGGGAGTTTCAATGTTAGACGGCTTTGGAAGCATCCTAGAAAATCTGTGAATCGTTCGAGGAAAAAATCAAACGTTCACTGTGTGTGTGTGTGTGTGTGTGTGTGTGTGTGTGTGTGAGGCCTAATGCCAGATGTGGAGCAGGCTTTCCCTGGTACTACTGCGCGATCGATGTGCAGTAAGGTGTGGATTATGGCTCATGACGTCTATCACCTGGGATATGTGATTCTCTTCTATTCCTTCCTGTGATTGAATGAAAAGGTGAAAATTGTGGCCAGCGGCTGCCAGATTTCGGCAAAGCAATCGATTTCAAACGTTGTCGTGAGAAAAGACTCTGGATCATGGCTTCTCATTACACAATCTTCACCGTCGAGTCATTCAAGGTTCCATTAAATACAGTAGGTCAAGGGTGCACTACCCACGAGGATCGGCTACATGGCTGATGAAAACCGTGTGGAGTGGAATTGGGAAGGGTGTTTCAGGTTAAAGATTGAAGACTCGGGACTCGAAATATTGTCACGGGCAATCAAAATAAATTTTCTACCACATGCAAAGTATAGGGCGAAAGAATCGCAACATTTTAAACTTCTCCTTGTTAACTTCTGAAGTATGTGCAGCAAAAAGCCAGAGATAGAGATCATTACAAATACCACAATAAAAGACACCGCAATTAGCAACAGAAGCTGGTTAAAACTGATATAAGCTTCTCAGAAATTTTTAATAATAGCATTAACGTTTCCCAAATAGATAGATTGTAATCCACTGCAAGTGGAGTACTTATAGCCGAAAATAAAACATCATGTGTAATTAAATACATATCGATACGTTTGTGAAAAAATATGGATTAAACTCAAAGTCATTAACACAAAGGTTGTGATATGCTGCTTCTGTTATCCATCAGACACCGGCATAACTGCTGCGCTAGTACTGAGAAATAATTTAGAAGATGTGGTCCCACGAATTCCAAATCATGTAAAAACACTGCCATATGAATTCAGAGTTCCTTACATCGATTGGATTAATTAAATTTACAAAACTAGTGGCCGGAATAAAACATGTTGTGAAATCACTCGAGATCTATTTTCTGACTGTCAGTTGAAACAGCTGTTTACAAAACACGGCATCCTAATGTTACGTTTGTGGTATATAGTAACCTTTACCTAGCATATTTTCTGCTTATTCAAAACAGTAACGCAATATGCAATGGAATATCGTTTATGTGGTGAAGTAATTCACTTCTGTGATGATTGCAACGTTTTTTAATCATTATAAAATTCCTTGTGAACTTAAACCTAATATAAACTTTAGCTCGCCCGAGCTCCTATATTACTGCGGGCAAGTCTCGTCTTTCACCAGGCATAGGTATAAATACAGGTCCGTGAAACCTTATCGAGAATTGGATATAATTCTTAATTAGTAAAGGCACCTGTGAAGCAAAATGGCTTATTATGCCTCCTTCGGGAGGATCCAACCAACCTTCAGGTTGTGGACTAAGTTGAGTTTAAGTTAATCTTACTCTTAGGTATTATTTAATGAATAGGTTACCTTTGAAGGGAAACACGACGTAACACAATGTTTGACTAAACACTTGCAACGAAAATCGTACACCGATAGAAGCACTTCAAATGTATGAAGGTATTTATAAACAAAGTAGGGAACAAGGGGAAAAAGTAATGATAACCTCAAAAATGCGGATTGGACAAAGAAAACAAACCTGGGCTCTAATAACAGGTTGCATAAATGAGTGGGTGCCTGATATGGAACAAATTACAAGTTTACACAATCAAAGAATAAATTGTAAGTGTCACACCATGGAATACCTGGAAGTATCTGCGTTTCCCTCATTTTAATAATTTTGTGTTGAGTCTATTTGGTGGTAGACTTCAGTGAGTCGGCAGGTGTTAGATGACTAACGTACGAAGG
>CM061921.1:62608147-62637478 GCA_031002005.1 Vandiemenella viatica | reverse complement strand
TGTCGTAAGAAAAGACTCTGGATCATGGCTTCTCATTCCACAATCTTCACCGTCGAGTCATTCAAGGTTCCATTAAATACAGTAGGTCAAGGGTGCACTACCCACGAGGATCGGCTACATGGTTGATGAAAACCGTGTGGAGTGGAATTGGGATGGGTGTTTCAGGTTAAAGATTGAAGACTCGGGACTCGAAATATTGTCACGGGCAATCAAAATAAATTTTCTACAACATGCAAAGTATAGGGCGAAAGAATCGCAACATTTTAAACTTCTCCTTGTTAACTTCTGAAGTATGTGCAGCAAAAAGCCAGAGATAGAGATCATTACAAATACCACAGTAAAAGACACCGCAATTAGCAAAAGAAGCTGGTTAAAACTGATATAAGCTTCTCAGAAATTTTTAATAATAGCATTAACGTTTCCCAAATAGATAGATTGTAATCCACTGCAAGTGGAGTACTTATAGCCGAAAATAAAACATCATGCGTAATTAAATACATATCGATACGTTTGTGAAAAAATATGGATTAAACTCAAAGTCGTTAACACAAAGGTTGTGATATGCTGCTTCTGTTATCCATCAGACACCGGCATAACTGCTGCGCTAGTACTGAGAAATAATTTAGAAGATGTGGTCCCACGAATTCCAAATCATGTAAAAACACTGCCATATGAATTCAGAGTTCCTTACATCGATTGGATTAATTACATTTACAAAACTAGTTGCCGGAATAAAACATATTGTGAAATCACTCGAGATCTATTTTCTGACTGTCAGTTGAAACAGCTGTTTACAAAACACGGCATCCTAATGTTACGTTTGTGGTATATAGTAACCTTTACCTAGCATATTTTCTGCTTATTCAAAACAGTAAACGCAATATGCAATGGAATATCGTTTAGGTGGTGAAGTGATTCACTTCTGTGATGATTGCAACGTTTTTTAATCATTACAAAATTCCTTGTGAACTTAAACCTAATATAAACTTTAGCTCGCCCGAGCTCCTATATTACTGCGGGCAAGTCTCGTCTTTCACCAGGCATAGGTATAAATACAGGTCCGTGAAACCTTATCGAGAAATTGGATTAATTCTTAATTAGTAAAGGCACCTGTGAAGCAAAATGGCTTAGTATGCCTCCTTCGGGAGGATCCAACCAACCTTCAGGTTGTGGACTAAGTTGAGTTTAAGCTAATCTTACTCTTAGGTATTATTTAATGAATAGGTTACCTTTGAAGGGAAACACGACGTAACACAATGTTTGACTAAACACTTGCAACGAAAATCGTACACTGATAGAAGCACTTCAAATGTATGAAGGTATTTATAAACAAAGTAGGGTACAAGGGGAAAAAAGTAATGATAACCTCAAAATGCGGATTGGACAAAGAAAACAAACTGGGCTCTAATAAGAGGTTGCATAAATGAGTGGGTGCCTGATATGGAACAAATTACAAGTTTGCACAATCAAAGAATAAATTGTAAGTTGCACACCATGGAATACCTGGAAGTATCTGCGTTTCCCTCATTTTAATAATTTTGTGTTGAGTCTATTTGGTGGTAGACTTCAGTGAGTCGGCAGGTGTTAGATGACTAACGTACGAAGGCGCTGTTTGGTCACATGAAGACAGTTTCGTGATAGAAGGGGTAAAAGAGGCTATTCATTAGCTGGTTACTACAAGATTACGATATTGCGCTTTTAAGGCTACGGAAGACGACTACATGCTAGTGTGGCGGGGATGACTGCTGCATATTAGTTTGCACACTGACATCAGCGTTCTCACGTCCCTGGACTACGATCGCTGCGTACGTGGATTTATCTTAGCCTTGGTTCCCAGGCGTAGTCAGCAAGTGGCTGAAATTTTACACGTGTTTCATCTAACTGTGACAAGGATCAGAAAAAGTAGCACCACGTCTGATCTATCAAGTTGCATGTCGAGAAGAAACTTTGTGATGGATTTTTGCAATTGTTACGAACTTGATAAAATAAAGGCTTCAAAAAATTATCCCCTTATCTCAGAAATTGGTAAATATGCGACAAAGCCAAAAAAGTCAGGTAAAGTTAATATCTATCGCTGATTTTTAATGGCATATTTGTATACAAAGATATGAAAAGATGGCAAATGAATTTAACTACAAATTTCTTAATAGATAATAATTTTATTACACTTTATTTGCTGATAAACAGTTAATTCTTAACAGAACCGAAGACGACATACAATTTAATATATAAAGTGAAGCTTGCTACCAAATAGCTTAATTTTTAAACTCTCAGATAAAAAAAAGGTATTCAGGAGAACAAACCCAATTGGCGAGAGAACTATCATAAATTATAACACTACAGAACAGGTAGCTAATTTTACAAACCTTTGATGTTCATTACCTACAACAGCTCACAGGCTAACCATGTTAACACAATATTATTTATGGGAACAATGCAACACAGTCTGAAACATATGGGTAAAAACATGCCGAGCAGGTCGCGGTGAAATTGAAGATCGCGGTTACAATCATCCATTTGAAATAAAAGCATTGAATGTAATGAGTGAGCACTTCCTGGGGCTGCCTCTCGCGCCGTCACCCTCGGCACCACCGTCGACATTAATCTCGATGTCGAAGAGAGAACAAAGTATTTTCTTTTTCACATCGCGGCCTTGCGTGATACTGGACGTCTTCACTTGATCATATTGTTCATAATAGTTCTATTTCCCGCAAGTAAAGAAGCATTATTAAGTGTAGTGTTTACACTTCTCGCCCTATGGGATGAACGTCACGGAAATCACCACAATCGATTCATTCTAGAAAATGAGTGGAAGAAAATAGCAGTTGTGTCTGTAGGTAAATTAAGTAGAAACTTGGCTGACGCTGTGTTTAAGTAAGGGTTAGTTAAAGAACGTATTGTCGCAGTATCAAGAGCGAGGCTAGGTGAGCTAACATTATGAGAAGCAATAGAGGTCGCGCTGGTAGAGGAATCAGTGATCGCATGAGCGAGAGAATAACGAGATTTTCAAGATACAACAACAAGAAAACGCGAGAAAGTGATATCGGGAGACAGGTACGGGTGGTTGCGTGAAGTTACACGTATGAATTAGTAAAATATGGGAGCACCACCATGTCAGTTATGTGGAAGATCAGGCCATAACGCACGACAACTCAAAGAGGTATCTGTGATATGCGAAGTCACGTCGATTAGGGAGGCAAACGAAGATCAGAGCAGACCAGGAAAACAAAGGAAATGGAGCAGATACTCGAAACAGGAGTGATGGACACGGAAGAAAAAAAGAGGAAACTGTCGGATTGACACGAAGGTGCAAGAGCTAGTTTTGTGTGGTAGATGCAATTTGAGTAATCATAAGAGATCATGCCTATTTTTCATGTCTGTGGTGTGTTATACATACAAGGTCATGGGGAGAAGAATTGCAACGCCTTTTTTCCCCAGGAACATTGGAGGAAGTTAAAAAATTCGGTAAACTGATTCTGAGTGGGACCAAGCAATCAAGGAACACTCAGACAAAGTAATTAAGTAGTATCGACTGCAACAATAGAAACGATTTTATTGAGCTTATGTGTGCCGAAAGCAGGTACAGCCCTATTAAATTGTTGTTGGATTAATGGGCGCAATTGTGTCTCATTCAGTCAGTGTGTTTGAGGGAACTATAGGAGAAAGGACGGTCAGAATAAGAATCAAAGAATCGCTGGTGGAGCAATTCATAACGAAGATGCAGTATTGGTGACGTTGAAGGAAGGGAAGGAGTTGGTATCGAGGAGAGTGGACGCCTCCTCTGAAGGAATTATCAGAACAGACCTGCTAAAGAAATGGAAGGCAGTAGTGAATTGCAGTGGTGTGGAAACAAGGATAACCTATTAATATGAAGAGCGAGGAGGAAATGGGTGGAAGAATGAGAAAGATGGATTTCTTGGAGTGTCACAGAAAGGGAATGTGTGAATAATTTGTGTGAGACCACAGCAATAGAACATAGTGGAAGTGGATGTAGAGGGAGTGCAAGGGTCAAACGTTTCAGTGGTATCGAAACAGAGCTTGCTGAAAGAGTGTTGGTGGCTGTGTGTAAGGTAGCGTGTATCCTGATAGTGTAGAAAGTTATGAGCGATATTAATATACCCACGAGTGGTAACAGGACAATATATAGGAGAAAACGGAGAGAAAAGTGAGAACGGTTTCAGCGAAGAAAGATGGGCACACAAGAGAGAGAGAGACTAAGGCAGATTCTGGAAGAGTTGAAAATCGATCATCTGAATGTATCCGAGAAACAAACCATCAGAGAATTATGTGGTACATTCGGACAAAGCCAGAAACAGTTAAAAGAATAAACAGGTTGGGGAAGGCACGTTTTGTCTCTACCTTTTGTTTTGCGAAGGTATACTATCGGATCAATTTAGCAAAGGTGGAGAGCTGTAAAGCTGCCTTTAGCGAGCCAAATAGTAACTGGGATTTTAAGCTTTTACCAATGGGGTTGGCGGACGCACCTGCGACATTCCATGTCATTTGTACTAAGTGGATTAAAGGAGAAGAAAGCAAAGACCTATTTCGATGAGGGAAACATGGAGACAGAGTTTTCGAACGGCTTCAAGATCACAAGTTAAGGCTGCAAATTAACAAATATTAATTACTAAAATGAGTAGCATCGTACTTAAGCCATATGATGACAGGTGAAGGTGTAAAGCAGTACCCGAGCAAAGTCCGTGTAATGTGGGATTTTCCTCATCTTACTTGATTTCTTTGGAAAGTCGAAATAATACAGGAGATTCATATGAAGCTTTAGTTAAATCGCCAAACAGTTGCATGAGCTGTTGCAGAAGGGACATACGGACCAATGGGAGAAGGCGGAAGACGCTTTTTGCACGTTGAAGGAGAGATTGACTAGCGCGCCAGTTCTATATTAACTACATGTTTTTAAAAAAGCTTCCCCCATTACATCAGACACCAGTCAAACTTATATAGGCGGGGTTTTAAGTCAGGATAAATGAGAAGGGGATGTCCCGATAGCGTATGCAACGAGAACGCTTAATAAGGCGGATAGGTCTTACCCAAAGATCGAGAAAAAAATTATTAGAGATTGTGTGGGCTGTGAAACCGTTCCAAGTGTACGTACAGGGCCGAGGGTTCTATATCGGTATGGATAATAAACAAGTGGGTGTCTTCAATTAAGGAGCAGTCATCTCGACTGATGAAGCTCAAATTTAAAATGGAACTTATCAATACACGATTGAGTACAGTGCAGAGAAGGAAATCATGGTTGCGGATTCCTTTATCGCGTATCAGACGGCAACGTTGGAGTACTGCTCGAAGACAGCGTTCGTTAAAAAACTTAGAACACGACAGAACCGATAAGGAGAGGCGTATTCCAGGTGATCGCCAGTAAATAGAAGAAGGAGATCATGTACGAAGTGCACGATGTGCGGTTCGCTGGCTACCAAAACGTCTCTCGGCCGTACCAGAGGTTAATGAACTCTGGCCTGGAATGAGGATGGATATATCCAAGCACATAAAGCGATGTGAGTAGTGTCAAATAAACAACCAGAGGCAGCCAAAGACAACAATTGCGTTAAAATCACGGATACGCTGGAGTATGTGTTTGGGCGATGCGATATTGTATTAGCTGGCGCCACTTACTATCAGTGCGCAAGGTTACAAGTACATTTTGATGTTGCAGGGCACCGGGCAGTATAAGTTGTAAGACAGGAAGCGGAAACAGTGAGCGAGACGCTGATGGAGGAAATGGCACTGTGTTCTGTTCTGTTGAACAATGGAGTGAATTTTACAAGTGAAGTTCTGAGAAATGTGTCTCAACTAGTATTAAACAAAAGGAGGGTATTTACAACGTCTTACCAGCCCGAATCGACCAGATCACTTGAAAATACACATTGATTAATAGCAAAATACTTACGACATTTTGTGGACGATTTGTGGATGATTATGAATGAATTCTAAACTTCTACACTTTCACAATATAATGAGTAAGGACGTGGTGTTACTTATTGTTATCATTTTTGCATGGTTAAGAATAATGTGTATTAATTACATGATCATCTGTTTGCTTTTCTAAATCATTTTTTGAAGCTAATAGCACTGAACAGAACTGGTACAAATTTCTTTGCTTCCATATTTCCACTTTAAGTCAAACACGTCGGTGTAGCACTTTTCATATCAACTCTTTACTGGTCCATGTGGTCTCTGAGTTACATCTTTATCAGTATCTTGCCGGAGAAACTTGATTATTCATGACTTATATAACATTAGTTTATAATTAAAACACCTGTTTTTTAGTAGAAGAAAGTTATTGATTTACTGTTTTATTTTGGCTTTGAGGGGCAATTGTACTGTCTATCCAGCGGGAAAGGTGGATGACTACCATTTTTAACCGACTTCAAAAAAGGAGGAGGTTCTCAATTCGTCTGATTTTTTTTTTTTTTTTTTTTTTTTTTTTTTTTTTTTTTTTTTTGACGTATGTTCAACGATATCTTCGCCAATTTTGTACCGATTTAAATGAAATATTTATAGTGGATAGAGTATACCTCCAAAGTGGTCCCATATGAATTTCATTGAGAAAACACACCTTCTACCCCTATATACCCCTTAACTTTTATACAAACTCACACTTTTTATCCGATTTTGATGGAACTTTGGAAATGTATAGTAAAAAATAAACAGAAAAATACTGTCAACTTTTGGTTTGAAAAAAAAACGAACCCCTCTCCCCCCATCCATCCCTTAATTTTTGCCAATGTTCTTTATACAAAGCTAAAGTCGACACCATTTAACTGATCTCCATTAAATTTGGCAGATACATGTAATTTTTCATGGAAAAGGTTTCTGACCCAAAAAAAATAAAAAACACCCCTCTCTCCCTTTACACCACTTAATTTTTATACAAACCCACATTTTTTATCCGATTCCAATTGAACTTTGGACATGTATAGCCAAAAATAAAGAGAAAAATGCTGTCAACATTTAGTTTGAAAAAACCGAACCCCTCTCCTCCTATCCATCCATTAATTTTTGCCAATGTTATTTATACAAAACTATAGTCGACATCATTTAACTGATCTCCATTAAGGTTGTCATATACATGTAATATTTCATGGAATAGGTTTCTGACCAGAAAATAAAAAAAGCCACCCCATATCCCCCTTTATACCCCTTAATTTTATAGAAACCTATATTTCATATATGATTTTGATTGAACTTTGCCAACGTATACTTTCAAACAAACAGAAAAATCTTTTCAACATTTGGTCTGCCTACATTTGGTAGGAGGGAGAGGAGTTGACCCTCTCCCTCCTACCAACCCCTTAATTTTTGTCAATTTTTTTTTTATATAAAACTCTACAGTGGCCACCATTTGACCTATTACCATGAAAGTTGGCGCTTAAAAGTATTTTTTCACGAGGAAGGTTTCTGACCAAAAAATCGAAATATCACCGCCACTCCCCATTAAACCATTTAATTTTTATACAAACCCACAGTTTTTATCCAGTTTAGATAGAACTTAGCAAACTTTTACAATAAAACAAAGAGAAAAATAATGTCAGCTTTTGGTTTGCAAAAACTGAACCCTTTTCCCCGTTTTCCCCCCTTGACTTTTCTCATTTTTTTTTTTTTTTTTTTTAGAAAAAAGCTACAGTTGACACCATTTGACCGATCTCTCTGAAAGTTGGCACATATATGTATTTTTTTATGGAGAAGATTTCTTACCAAAAAATTAAAAAAACCACCCCAGCTCCCCTTTTACATCCCTTAATGTTTGTACAAACCCACATTTTAATCCGATTTCGGTGGAACTTCGCATGTGTATACTTTAAAGCAAATAGAAACAGAAACATACTACTCACATTACTTTGACAAAAACACAAACCCTATTCCCATTTCTACCCCTTTAATTACTGTCAATGTACATTATATAAAGCTACCGTTTCTATCTGATTTTGTAGGAAGTATGCACATGTATACTTCAAAACAAACAGAAAAATACTGTCTGCATTTGGATTAGAGAAGCCAAACCTCTCTCCCCCTTTCCACCCCTTTAATCTACACAAGCACAGTTTCTATCTGATTGTGAAGAAAATTTGCACACATATACTTTTAAAAAAACGAACATAACAATTGTGTTTGAATTAGGTTGCAGAAGCCCAACCCCTCTTCCCTTCTACCCCCACCCCTCCTAATTTCCAATTTTCTTTGTAGATACACACAGTTTTTATCAGATTTCGATAGAACACTGCAAATGTATACTTAAGAACAAAGAGAAACATTCTGTTCACAAAACCCAACAGATCACTCCCTTACCCCATTTAATTTTTCTAAATGTTCTTTACACAAAGCTACAGTTTTTATCTGGTTTCGATGGAACTTTGCACATGTATAGGCCTACTTTAAAACAAAGAGAAAAATGCTGTCCACACTACCTTAACAAAAACCAAACTACTCTTCAATTCCACACCCCTTACTTATTTTTTTTTTATACATACCTAAAAATTTTATATGCTATCAATAGAAATTTACAAACATATACTTTAAATCAATCAGAAAAGACAGTCTACATTTGGTATACAAAAGCCCAATCCCTCTTCTCCTATACCCCCATCGTTTATAATTTTTAATGTTCTTTACAAAATCCACAGTTTTAAGTACCATCAAAATCAATTAAGCTATTTTAAAGTCATTGCAGAATATTTATAAAATGTATGTGTCCTAATGTCTCACCATGTACTTCAGATTTCAACGTGGACCCCGAGCTTTTAGATTGTGAAAACCAATTAAATATCTATATTTTCTGTGTGAAGCCAGAACGAACAGATATATTGCAGAGACAGATTTGTGTAAGTGGTATATATTAATGTCCAGATGTTACATGTTTCGATTATCGGGCAGCAGCTTTAACAGATGTTATGATTAGATCGAAACACAGCCTGGACCAAAATATAAACTGACATTCCTTAACACTGCATCCAATTCACCCTATTCTGAAAGTTGTTGTAAAGACAGATTTTTTTTAAAAAAAAGCATTCGCTTTAACCACTGAGCTACCAGGAAGTTTGCAAAATGAGAACTGCTGCGGCATATTTAAATACTAATTAACTATAATATCACTAAAAATTTAAAAATAAAATAATTGTTTTAAAAACATAAAAACCGCCTTCAAAAAAGGGCACTAAAAATTTTAAAATAACTTTATACCTTGCTTAGAAGAAAGTAAATCTAAATTGACAATATTTTACATTACTGTTATTGAAATTTTTATATTGATTAGTTATTTTTGTAGTCGGTGCCAGGCAAAGCAAGAAAAACAAAAAGATAAAAACAATAATACATAACAAATTATGTTACTACTTACCTACAAATTAATTCTAGAAATATTTTTCAACAAAACTGAAACATATAGATGATTCACCGATATTATACTAACTATAAAGTGTTTACTGCAGGATACAGCCTACCAACTGACACTGTAGCGCCAGAGATATGCCTGGATGACCAACGAGGCCGAGCCACAGATAACATACAGTTAATTTGTTTCCCTAAGCTGTCTCCCGCAATAAAACTATCGTCCTCACAATATTCTGTAAAATAATTGGAATTTTTGTTCGTACTCTCGGTTCGCCTCGAACACCAAACAAAGTTCAGTAATTCGATCTGCGCGATCTGACAGCTGGCACCGACTCCAAAAATAACTAATTAATGTAAAAATTTCAATAACAGTAATGTAAAATATTGTCCATTTAGATTTACTTTCTTCTAAGCAAGGTATAAAGTTATTTTAAAATTTTTAGTGCCCTTTTTTGAAGGCGGTTTTTATGTTTTTTAAACAATTATTTTATCTTGTGTTGTTGTCGCACAACCGTCTAGTCATACGCTGTTATTCTGAATGTGACGAATACACATTAAGCAATCTAATTTGTGAAAACTTCTCTGCCACGATAAGAATCCTGATGTTACTAAAACTACTATTACTCCGCTATTCAATAAGGCCTAAAACAGACGAAGAGGCTTCTCGCCGCGCGGTGATCGTAACGGCCGCCGCCCGAACTGTTCACACGACGTGACTTTAGGCACCAGTCAGACACTCAAACTGTATTTATAGTTCAAAAGTACAGATTAAGATAAATGTTAAGATAAAGTTTCGGTGCTGGATAAATAGAAAAATATTAATTTCAAAGTCTGAAAACTGTAATATCAGAAGAATTTGAAATCAGCAAATAATTACAAGAAAATAAAAAAATCAAAATTAAATTTGAATTTTCATTATATATTTAATTTAAGTCTATATTACGTGTTTTACATTTTAATGATACAAAAAGAGAAAAAAATCTCTATTTCTGATTCATATTCTTCAGTCGGCCGTGTCGCCGCGCCGTCTCCACGCGCGCGTGCAAAACAGACGAAACGGCACCATGTGTAAGTCGCGGGGATACCATACGCCGCGGCTGGTTACATGCGCCGGCGACTGTTTTGCCCCCTTGAATTACACTGGACCATGCATCGACTCGACCACCTCGTGGCAGAAACCGCATCGTCTGTTTTAGACGTAGTTTTGATGACCGTTAATGCCGACCCGAAGAAATGTCTCGAACAGACTTTGACGATGGAAGTTTATTTATTTATTTTTTTTGACTGCTTTACGTCTCTTTTTAACATCGAGGTCTTTAGAGACGGGAAAGGATGGGGGGCAAGGATGGGGGGCAAGGAATGGGAAGGAATTCGGCCATGGCCTTTTGAAGGAACCATCCCGGCATTTGCCTGGAGTGATTTGGGAAACCATGGAAAACCCAAATCTGGATGCCCGGACGGGGATTCGAACCGCCGTCCTCCCGAATGCGAGGCGAGAACGCTAACCGTTACACCGCCCCGCTCGGTTCGATGGAAGGAGCCAAGCGGATAACGAAACCAGAGCAACGTGTATGAAAGGCAACCACAGAGGGATTCAGGTAAGGATCAACATGAAAATTGTATGTATAAGAACTATTCCAGGACAAAGCGAACTGTTAAGCAGGGCCGGCGTTAGGGGGGGGGGGGGTGGTAAGCCGGTCAAATGTACCCGGTTCCGCCCGACTCATGGGGGGCCCGATCACCTGTTGTAGGGGCACCCCGCTGGACAAGTTGAAAAAAAAGGTCACCCATTTGAATTTGGTCTAAGGGAGGGCCCTAACAGATGAATTCGCTAAGGGTCGCCCCCCCCCCCAACTGGTTACCTCGGGCCCCAAAATTCTAGAGCCGGCCCTGATTTTAAGTGTTGGTCCTGTGAAGGGAAATGACATATCCAGCGATTCTGAATGAATCTGAATTCGGGAAAGGAACTAAAACAGTTCGAGGGGCCTAAAACAAGAAACGAGTGTGTTAAGTGAACGGTAACGTTCTGGCCTCGAATTCGGGAGGATATGGCTTCAAATCCTCGTCCATGGTTTCCTGAAATGATTAAAGCCGAATGTTGGAATAATTCCTTCAAAAAGACAGCAACCAAAGTCCTATCCGACTCCAGTGACATCGGCGTCGCCGAGGCGTAACGCTATAAGAAAAAAAACCTGAACCTAAATCCCACTAAGCCCAATATCACATTAGCATAAAAATAGATGGACGTTCTCTTTTGCGTCTGCTACCAGTTTCTCTTGATTTTTTCGTAGAACCTTTCATGAAATCATTTGAAACATTGATGCGCCCAAGGAATGTGGTCCTCCAATCACCCTACCTGCCCCTCAGAACGTTTGGCAGGGAAGCAGTGGTAGTTGGCTTTACGAGGACTCCGCTTGAGATCACACAGTTGGGGCCTCGTGACAGCCGACTAATGAGCGCAGGGCGGACGTTTTAGTACTATCTGCGCGTATCTGTTCCCCGAGTTGACGTTCGCTAGACTGTGTGTTGAGTCGCAAGTGTGGCAGTGTCCTCTCAAAAGTGGAGGATCGACTTCAGTTCGAGTCATTTGCGGTGAAGCACTGTTTACGAATATGGTATAGAGGAGTGCGCTGGCTTCCTCCAGCTCCGTTGATCGACGTCTACTGTTCGAGCCTTTAGTTCCCGATGTGGAGGAATACGGCTCTCATATTCGTCGAGGAGATCCACGACTCCAGCTGCTCATCAGAAAGTGGCACTCTTCGCGCGTGGGCGAACGCCTAGTTCCAGTTTGAACCTAACCTCTGTAATGTAAACAATAACTATAAATTAGTGCATGTGAAGTGATTCTCATCACGGCGCCCATTTAATTAATCCGTTACGACTTTGGGAAAAAACTCATAATTTAGCCTTGGCACAAATCAATTAACCATTATCATCATATCCTGTAATTACGTAAAATAAATATCAAGCAAATTTTAGTTGCCTTATAAACCAAAATTTAAATTTTGCCTTGAACATTAAATTATTCCCATCCTCTTATTAAATATTAATTAATAAATTTCTGACAAATAAAATTAATTATCTTTCCTGGTACTGCACTCAGCGTGATACCGCAATATATATATATATTATTACTATCTGCAATTGGACCCTATCGGATCACACAAAGCCTTAACGATACAGTTTTCTGAGTTTCCATATAGCTTTCATTTTTACTCCGTGAATTCTTTTCCTTTCTTCAGTCCACTTCGTCCCCGGTCTCTTAATGACTTCATTCTCTGGCGGTACTTCCCACTTGTTAATTTTTTCTCTGAATGTTTGTCTATCTATCTACGATTTCTGATGAGTTTATGTCGGCTTTTTCCATGTCTTTTTTGATCTCCTGGACCCAGGGCATTGTTTTTAGCTGTTCTATATACATCACAATTTTATGAATCAGTCTTGTTGCTGGAAGTCTGTGGATATGTCCATAAAATCTTAATCTTCATTTCCTGATGTCCGCCGCGAGGTTTGACAGTGTTTCTGTTGTCTTTCGAGATTTAAGTCTATATCCGTCATCTGTTTTTTCTGAGCCAAGAATCTTTCTTATAATTTTGCGTTCTTCTTTCAAGATGCTTTCTAGGTCACCTTTCCTGTGTAAAGTTTCCCTGGCGTAGAGGGCATCAGGTTTGATAACTGTGTTGTAATGTCTGACTTTTGTATATATGGACAAACATTTTTTATTATATCTGTTGTAGGTTCTACCGTAGGCTCTTCTAAGTTTTTGCATGCGAACTTTCTGTGCTATTTTCTCTCCTCCTGTGGGTTCGATGATTTCTCCCAGATACTTGAAATACGGGACTCTCTCAATTTGTCTATATTTTGTTACCAGATTTTGAATATGGAGTTTTGAACAGATGAATTTGGTTTTTGGAACGATATTTGTAAGCCTACTCTTTCAGCGCATTCTTTGAGAGTTTCTATCTGTTTGATTGCTGTGGTATCATCTTCTGCTAGTATGGCTAAATCATCTGCGAAGGCTAGGCAGCAAATTTTAATACCATTCTTACGACGTCCGAGTTGTATAGGTTTCCAATAGTTCTGCTGTTTAAGTTAATTCTCCCATTCTCGGATGACTTTATCAAGAACAAGGTTGAAGAGTATCGGGGCAGACCATCACCTTGCCGAACGCCGGTATTGATCTGAAACGGTTCAGGCATCTCTCCCATGAATTTTTCTTTGGAGGTTGTGCCGGTGAGTGTTTGTTTAGTGAGGTTTCGAGTTTTTGGATCGAGCCCTTGCTCTTCGAGGATGTTGAAGAGAGATTGCCGGTCGATTGAATCATATGTCTTATTGAAATCTACAAAGGAGCAAATGACCGGGCTGTTTCTAAGTGCTTTATATTTTAGTGTAGTTTTTAAATTGAATATTTATTCTATGCAGTTCCGACCGGTGCGGAAGCAGCTTGGTACTCGCCAATTTTGTGGTCGAGTTGCTCTTGTACTCTTTTGAGAAGACGTGCTGAAAGAATTTTGTATGCAACTTGAAGAAGGGAGATCCTTTGATAGTTGTTGACGTCCGTTTTATCTCCCTTCTTGTGTAGTGGGTGAATGAGGGCGCTTTTCCAGTCTTCAGGTAATTTTTCTGTTTGCCAGAACTCTTTAATGATTTGTGTGAGTTCTTTAATTGAATTTGGTCCAAGATTTTTCAATAGTTCCGCATTGATACCATCCTCTCCAGGTGCTTTGTTGTTTTTAAGTTTGAGAATATGCCTGTGGATTTCCTCTTGTGTTGGTGGTGGGGATTCCGGGTAGGTATAGGTGGGGGTTTCCTTCGGGAATCTTGATGGAGGTTCAGGGCAGTTGAGCAGTTCAAAAAAGTATTTTGACAATTCTCGACAATTTTCCTGATTAGTTAGTGCGAGCTTTCCATCCGATTTCCTGAAGCATAAGTTTTGAGGAGTATATCCTCGGATTGTTCCTGCGAAAGTTCTATAAAAGTCTCGGGTAATATAGTTGCGGAAATTTTCTTCGATGGAATCCAGTTGCTCCTTCAGGTACTTTCTCTTGGTTTGTCTGATGATTTTCGTCACTTGTTTCCGGACTTCTTGAAAGTGCTGCAAGTTTTCCACTGATTTTTTATTGTTGTATTTAAGAAAAGCTTCTTTGCGTTCCGATAGTGCTTTCTCACATTCTCAATCCCACCAAGGATGTCTCGTATTCTTTTTCAATGGTATTACTATTTTGGCCTTTTGTGTAATATTTCCCAGGTATCTGCTTGTTCTTTCTCCCATTCTTTTCTCAGGTTAGTTTCCATGATCTTCCTTGTGTCAAATTTCTGTAGGTGTGTTTTTTTCTGATGTATTTTCTTTGGGTGAATTTCATTTTAATTCTTGTTAAATAGTGGTCTGTGTCTATGCTTGCCCCTCTGCGGACTTGAACATCATAGACTTCTTTTTGTAGAGGATAAGAAATGTCAATGTGATCAATCTGATATTCACCAACTTCTGGTATGGGTGATCTCCAGGTCTTTTCTTTTTCGTGGATCTTTTCTCAATGAAGTTGACATGATTTTTGAGTTGCTGTGTTGGCATATTTCAATACGTCTCGTGCCATCCTTGTTTGCGAATCTGTGGGCGGGATATTTACCAATGGTTTTCCGATATTCTTTCCCGAGTTATGCATTAAAATCACCAAGTAAGATCTTTGCATTCTCTTTAGGGATTTTTTCTATGGCTTTCTCAAGTTTGTCCCATAATTTTTCGGTTTCTAGTGGTTTCTTTTTGTTGTCTACATTTGTTGGTGCGTGGACATTTATTATGGTATACTTTTTGTTGACACATTGTATTTGCATGGTCATGAGACGGTTGTTTATGGGAGAGACTTCTCTGATTGAACTGATTATGCTTTTGTGTACCATAAACGCCATACCCAGTAGTGGGGCACCATTAGCGACTGGTTTTCCTGTTTTACTCTTAAAGATGCGGTAGTTGCCATAGTCTATTGTGCCTTCATTGGTGAATCGTGTTTCTTGGAGCGCTAGTATCTTAATTTTCAGTCGATCTGTTTCTGATGTTAGAGTGTGTAGTTTCCCAGGCTGGAGTAGGGAGTTGATGTGTAGGGTGCCAATGTACGTAGGGGTATTGAATGGAAGTCTACCAGGGCGATCACTTTCTATGTGTTCGTGATCGCCCGGGTTCCCCAGAATCCGAATACCCGGTTACCGTCCATCGATGGGTGGATTCTTTTGGTTGCACTAAAATTATTTATGACAATTTGCGTGTCAGTTAATTCATGTGAAAGGAGTGCTAGTATGTTGAAATTATTCAAAAACTACGTACGCCAAACAATGAGCAACAAGAGACTAAACTGGCTTACCATGTAGACGATCAAACAAGAGGCAACCTAAAATATTAGTTTTGAGGACGTGATTTCCGATTTTAAATCTAGAAAAAAAGAGATTTTAAAAGCATTTGTTCCTCGCTTATTTAGCTATCACGTAAATATTTTTAACATTGCAATTTTTTTAAAAAACAATCTTCTATAAATAAAAATAAAAGTTTATTTGACCCTCAAGTGAAGGAGTTGGAGTACAGAATACGCCGAGTTATCTCTGGCAATGAATAACAGACTGCCCCATTCAAAACCCTCACCCCTCTTCTACCTTCCTAATAATATTCTCCGAGTACAATGCGAGTAGCTGATCTGTTCAATCTGACTTGTTCCTTCCGTCATATACCTTTAATCGTGTACGCGTCATGTAGGCGAACCCAATGTTTTATGCAATGCTAAAAGATAGGTTATAAATTTTAAAGTGCTCTTGAATTTCTCAAAACCTGATCCATCACTCAAGTTCAGATCTTTTTCGAGAAATCTAGCGACATCCTTCGAAACTGTTAAAAGCTGTGAATTATCCCCACATATTCTAAAGCTATTATTTTTTTTTCTTTAATTCGCTTTTCTTTATGTCTTTCAGGTATGGTTCCTGAACATATCAATGTAATCAACTAGTGAAAATAGGTGGAAATTTCAAACAGAGGAACGAAAATCAATTGGAATACTCCATACGCCATCCGTCTCAAATTGCGCCGAATATCAGCCCTTCCAGTTAAAGATTAGGTATAATTTATGTTTTGTTTTACTTAATGTTGAATTTAACATTTCTCAGGAGTTGACACCATCGGTATCCGCCCCGGGTGGCGCTGCCCTCAGTTCCATATAACATCTTTTGTCCATAAACGCTAGTATGATGTTTTGTTGCGTGACGTTTGTTTGGACTTTGGACAGGGCGTTGTGTGAACTTGGGAAGGTTTGATGTGTTAATGCGGAACAGAAAGAAATATCAATGGCTGGAACATTCGGAATACACATGGGGAACTCTTGGGAGTGTTTAGCATTCTGCAAGGTAACATAAGTTTTATTAAAATGTGTATTTTATTGTTGGTGGAAGGAATATGGGTTCTACTTCAGATCGCGATATAGTAAATTTTTTCCTTGAAGCGTACAACTTGTACTACTTCTTTTTAAAATTAAATTACTTTTTTAAATTAATTAATTGATCAACAAAACCATTATTATTAAATGAAATGAAAGAAAAGTGGAATTGGGATTTTGCTGTACAGATTGGCAACACCGTTTCACGTACATTTGACATTGACATTTATTATAACAGTTACTTCTCAATTACAATTAATCAATCCACATATAATATAATAGTTTCCAAATATCAGTTCTCAGCGTTTGTTAGATGTCCTTTCACTAAGCACAACGGGCCAATGAGAATCTCTAGGTCGGCAGGTTTGGTTGTCAATTCGACACTTCTTGGTGTGGTTACCATTTTTCAGAAGGCGCCAGGTCGGCTTCCAGTGATCTTCCTAGTTGACGACCCAAATGCTGGCCGTTGGTTGCCTCATCCACTCCGTAGGCGACATGGAACACAGACACCACAGCAGCACATGCTAACATTAGCCGCTGCACATCACTTTTTCTCACGTCGGCTGCCACGCAAACAACCACTGCCGGCAGTCTACTGTGCTCCTCCCCACACGCACCAAACAGCTCCTCGGTACCTGTCCAAGGTCGCATACCAAAGCAGCTCTGTCATCCTTTGTCTGAACTGTCCACCTGCCTGTTCCAAGAGCCCAGCATATCGCGAATATACTATGTAGTGTAGCGATACACTACATCCTGTGCCGGCGTGAAAATTTTTAATTTTCATATAGCAAATTGGCGTTTGCTTCTATTAGGTTTAAATGCAGCCTGGGTCAAATGGCAACTGATTTCTTATAGAAAATTGTCGGGCCCGGGTAGATAAGTATTTATTTTTATGTTTGCTCTCGTTAGTCACTAATTCAACCATTTGTAAGTAATTTCAACTTAATGACGACCTGCTGTATTTCTACAATACGCTAATAAATATTTCAGTTTCATTTCCAGAAATTAGATTCTGAGTGCAGTAAATGTTCATAGAAGAATTATAGATTTATTTCTTGCTATGCTGTAATCTCAATCTTAAATCAGATTAATTTACACGACAAATACAATATTTAATGCGTCGTGCTTGTAATTTCCATTCGAATATCAAAAAATTTGCTCATATTCTCGTTCACTGACGTGCGTTGATTTTCACATGATGTTTGAAAATTATACGAGCTAAAAGTATATTTTTTGTGCTAAACCAATCAAACGCCTTTATTGCGTATCTCGGAAGACTTACACTAGATGGGTTCTACAGCATACGATTGATCTAGAAGAATGAACTGCTTGGATTGAAAAGATAACATTTTGTCTACCAATTGCTGTTATTTTATGTTCCAAACTTATGGCTCGTTCGCACTAGGCTAGTAATTTAGTCGAGTGGAGAGTGATTTAGTAACTAAACGTGTGTGAACAATGAAAATTAGTCGAGTAGTTTAGTCGAGTGGATTCGTTTTGTTCTATTAAGCCGGACGAGTAGCTCCCCCCACCATGCGCCACTGCTCACTGGCTCATCGGCTAAACAAATCTGAACCTACTGTTTAAGTCGAGTTGATTAGCTGCCCCAAAAATGTCGTTTCGCTGGAGCGAAGAAACAATTTTAAAATTTGTTTCCAAATATGTACAACATGAATGCTTCTAGAATATTAAGTCCTCGCACTATAAAAACAAACAAAATACAATAAACATACCTGGATTTGGTGAGAAGTAAATTGAAAATTGAAAACATCTTCTTAGTGCACAATTTTATTAATAATTTTATTACAATAGCATCTAGATTATACAATAAGATATTATTACTATTGTTATTAGAAGTACTACCTAACACGATAAAAATCTTTTTGAATGATCTACTTCCAGAAGTTTAAAAAAAAATAGTCAAAAAATTTAGGCGTAGGTACTGAAACAGAGCCAAACAGAGATTCAGGAATCAAGTTCTAGACTGTAAAGCGTACCCAGGAGCACTAGCAGACATAGACTCTGAGTCTCTGACCATAATTCCATAGTAATGGAGTGCAGGCTCAAATTCAAACGAATAAGGAAGCAGCATAAGCAGAACAGACTGGAAGTGAATACACTGAAACAATCTAGTACGAGGGAAAAATTTGCAGAAATGGTAGACTTAGGTCTAAAAAATAACTCTGAAAGGAGCTCAACTGAGGACGAATGGAATGCATTAAAGACCAAAATAATAAAAGCTGGTAAAGAAACATTAAGCTCTAGGGAACAAGCTGCCAGGAAACCTTGGATCACACAAGAAATTTTGGAACTGATGGATCAGAGGAGAAATTACAAAAATCTTCAGGATGAAGCAGGAAGAGAGAAATCCAGGCAAATTAGAAATCAAATAATCAGGAAATGCAAAAAAATAAAATAAAAACAAACAAAGAAATGGCTAGAAGAAAAGTGTGAAGAAGTTGAAAATTAAATGGTCATAGGTAAAGTATATGTTGCATATAGGAAGATCAAACAGAATTTTGGAGAAATAAAGAAAAGAGGTGTGAACATTAAAGTCGCCGATGGGAAATATCTTTTAAGCTCAGACGATAGAGCTAACCGATGGAAGGAATACATTGAGAAACTGTATGATGGGGATGACTTGAACAATAGCGTAATAGAAAAGAAAGGCGATGTCAACATTGATGACTTAGGAGATCTTGTGTTGAGGAAAGAATTTAATAAAGCTCTGAATGACTTGAAAGCAAATAAGGCAGTTGGAATTGATGAGATCCCTGCAGATCTTCTTAAGTCCCTAGGAGAAGAAGGAATTGAAAGATAATTCAAGCTGATGTCAAAAAGTTATGAAACAGGAGAAATTCCAACTGATTTTAATAAAAATATCATCTTCACACTTCCGAAGAAAACACAAGGCGACAAATGTGAGAATTATCGCACCATTAGTCTAACATCACATGCTTCAAAATTACTAACCAGAATAATATACAGAAGGATGGAAAGGGTAGTAGAAGAGATAACAGGTGAAGATCAGTTTGGGTTTAGGAAAAATCGCGGTACAAGGGAAGCAATTCTGTCTTTAAGATTTATACTTGAAGGACGGATCAAGAAAAACAAAGATACTTTTATGGCATTTGTTGATTTAGAAAAAGTTTTTGGTAATGTTAGGTGGGACAAGGTGTTCAAAATTTTAATGAAGTCAGGTCTAAAGTATCGAGATAGATGAATACTTTATAAACTATATAAGAATCAAATGGCTGTAATAAAAGTAGAGAATCATGAGAGACAAGCATCAGTTAAAAAGGGCGTGAGGCAAAATTGTAGTCTATCCCCGTTAATATTCAACTTGTATGCAGAGGAAGCAATGAAGAAAGTAAAAGAAAAAGTTACATGTGGCATAGGTGATCAGGGAGAAAAAATCAGAATGCTACGATTTGCTGATGACATTGTCTTGTTAGCAGAAATTACTGAATGGCATGAACAATATACTGAAGGAAGATTTTGGCTCTGAATATAAATCAAATAAAGACTAAAGTGATGAAATGTAGTAGAAATGATGTAAATACTAACAGATTAAATACAAAAATAGGATCGAATGCAATTGGAGAAGTAAGCGAATTCTGTTATTTGGGAAGCAAAATTAAAACCGATGGCCGAAGCAGGAATGATGTTAAAAGCAGAATAGCTCTAGCAAAAAGAGCCTACATGAAAAAGAGAAATCTTTTAGTTTCAAACATTGATCTAGGAATTAGAAAGAAATTTTTAAAACTCTATGTGTAGAGCACAGCACTTTATGGTAGCGAAACGTGGACTTTAGGAAAACCAGAAAGAAAGAAAATTGAAGAATTTGAAACGTGCTGCTACAGACGAATGCTGAAAATTCAATGGACTGACAAAGTACGACATGAACGAGTTTTGGAAATGATGGGTGAAGAAAGAAGATTGTGGAAGAAGCTTACAGAAAGAAGAGACATGTTGGATTGGTGAATTTGCTGGTGGAGGTAGGTGGTGAAAATTCATGACTTAAGAAGGTGTGGGTGTAAGGACATTACCACCAGAGTGTGTACGCGCCGTCACAATTGAAATTAAATTAAATAAATTAAAGTATTGCCTGTTCTCCAGACTAGAAATCCTGTGCGTACTTCCAAGACAGCATTTACTGTCTTGTAACTTTATATGACATCTAACCTAATGAAGGCAACGGAAGTAGTGGCCGAAACGTTGATAAAGAGATAAATAAAGATATAATATGGCAGAAAACCCGACACGTATTCCTTTCAACCATACGCCGGGATAAACTTAATTGTCACATCGAATGACGAGGAATCTGAGACTGTAGGGAAATCACGTGCACTTCAAGAGTTAAAGTAGGAAGGATCTGACTCCAATCACTATTCCAACCGGTCCATTATGGAAGCCCTGGTGCGTCCATCTGACCACCTCAATTACGTTCACCGATGCCGTGCCGATGATGCCAACAAACAGCAAATGGTCTCCGCCATATATAATCACCTATCACTCTGTATCATGTGCTTGGGGTGTACCGTTCGGTGACCGGCCTTCCACCAGTCATGATGCCGTTCTGATGATGCCGTCCACTAGTTGGTGGTGTATGGTATCTTCCATCGCCTCTCATCCCATAAAATCTGTGTATCAATGGCGACTCTCACCCCGATGCCTTGCCGATGATGCCATCGACCAGTCAGTGGTCTCCGTCACATGACGTCGATTCATAGCTTGTAGCACTTGTATGGGGTGTGACGTTTGCTGACCGACCATCACCTGCCATCACATCTGCAAGAAGCGGATTAGCGTTCTCCATTAGGCCAGCACCTGCCGCCATCTTTGCTCCCTCCAATACAATGGAATTTTGCTACAGAAGTCTGAGGGATCTATATGAAAAAAGACGCACATTCCAGCCAAGTCCAAATACTAATTTAAAAAATGCAAATCAATAAACTACAGGCAACAAAAATGGAAATTCTCCTAGTCAATACCAATAATGTGGATGTCATAGAGAAAGAAAAGGTCTCGCTATACCATCAAATTAGGGCGACAATAAGAAGAAATTCCCTTTTTACTAACATAATTTCGGCAGAGGGAGGCAGAATAACCAATCAAAAAGAGATTCCTGAAATTATTTGTAATTATTTTTCCTCATTTTACAATGGCTCCACCACAACTGGGGATGACAGGAACTCCGTCTTAAACCACATGCATAAATCTCTGGACAACAACGAAGGAAACGAGATTACTAGATACACCATTTTAGAAGACGCAGAGTTGTCCCTTATGACGAAGATACAAAAATCATCATCCCCAAAACACCACATATGAAGGACATTAAAAAGATAAGACATATATCGTTTCTAAATTCCGATTATAATATCCTGAATTGCATCCCGAAAAGAAGAATAAGCCCATTTCCAACCAAAATACTCGTCCTCTACGAGGTCCGATACATAAGTCTCTGAAAATAAAGACATCATTACGGCCCAGTTACTAGAACACTAGAAACCGGTGAGTACAATGTCACCTGTAAATATTGCCTGCATCAACAAATCCTTTCACCATATCAGATTTTACTTCCTAGAACGCAGCTACATAATAGCAGCACGAGAGAATAACCTCTCCAAGGTAACCAAAGAGACATATCGACATGTCGACGGGGAAGCCTCTTCTAAGATAAATGTTACTTCGGGCGTTCCTCAGGGAAGTGTAATAGGACCACTTCTTTTCTTAATATTTATAAACGATCTAGGTGACAACGTCAAATGCTGGTTGCGATTGTTTGCCGACGATGCAGTTATCTATAGGGAAATAAGATGCATCGACGATTGCTTAGAAATTCAGCGCGTTTTGGATGCTATTTTCGATTGGTGCCGTAAATGGCAACTTACACTTAATTGAAAAAAGTGCATGGCAATGCGGATAAGTAACAAAAATAATCACTTTGTTCACGAGTACAAAGTAAGAAATTCAGCTGTTGACATGGTTGATTCCCTGAAGTATCTGTGGGTGATAGTACAAAAGCAACATGAAATGGGACATGCACATAGTTTCCGTCGTAGGCAAGGCGAATTCTAAATTGCGATTCATAGGTCGTATTTTGAGGAATTGTAATACTCATACAAAGGAGATAGCGTATAGAACACTAGTGCGTCCACATCTGGATTACTGTTGTGGAGTTTGGGATCCGTATCGCAAGGTTCTTATTGACTCAGTGGAGAGGGTGCAGAGGAGAGCCGCTTGATTAATGACTGGTTGCTACGGCCCTTATGAAAGCGTCACAGAATTGATACATAGATTGGGCTGGGATAGTTTGGAAGATAGACGACGTATCTTGCGTTCGAATTTATTGGAGAATATGCGAAAAAATTTAAATTTCGAGTGAAATGAAATACTTCTTCCGCCAACCTATTTAGGTCGTAATGACCGGAGGGATAAGATTAGAGAAATAAGATGCCGTACAGATGCTTTTATGTATTGCTTCTTTCCTCGCGCTATTCGGGATTGGAATGCGCGGGTTTAGGATTGGTGCGTAGCACCCTCTGCCTCCCACAATGTTTGTGACTTGCAGAGTATGGATCTAGATGTAGGTCATGACGGCACATAAACGTGGTAACATAACAGAAATTAAATATCCGGGTATTAACTGCAAAAACGTGTGGACAGACATCTACAATGGGGCCATTCCTTCCGATAACCAAACCCAGGGAACAAAGTAGTTAACGAGACCATGGTTACCTGGGAGAGACTATATTGCATACATCTACACCGCATATATGTGACACTTTGGGAAACACAGATACGTTATTACACCGATTTTCTTGTGGAAAAGCAGAAATAATATGGATGGGGACAAAACATGTAACAGTGAACATGATGCAAAAATCACCCAAAGAAATACTCTGTAAAATTCTGCAAAGTCCGACTTCTAAATTATACCTATAGAAAAGCACAACAGTTTAATATGGATCCTAGGCCACTCAGAACAGGGTATTTTGCAGATGACGTCCCGATAACTAGAAGCATATCTGTCAACTCACAAAAGCAAAATTCGAAAACTACTTCTTCGAGATACTCAAGCATAAAAAGAACATCACCTGAAGGTGCAAGACAGTAAAAATAAAACAAAATAAAAAAAAGGCCTCATAAACCATACGTCCGGTTACATCCAAAAAAGAAGCTACAAAGGCGTTGGAAGAAGTCTGAAAGTATGAAAATATGATGCACCTTTTTCATAACGGATCATCAAAAATGATAGTGGTTATTATTATCAATAGAACTTTGTTAATCTTCTCATTTTTTCCTTTCCACTAGATCGCGTGCGAGAAAATTTGTAAATTAATTTATTTTGAATATATTTTTTAATCTTTTAATCCCAGAATTTTAGAGAATAATAAGCAAAGATTTAGAGATACAAAACCCGTAAATGCCAGTCAAGAGCAAGGAAAAAATTCAGTCAAATGCTTTAGTTATAAATGGCGGAGAAGCCAATCCCAAGAAGGCTGAAATGGAGAGTGAAAGCACGGCTGCAAGGAGAGGAGGAAGACGTAAAATAAGAAAAGAAAGAAAAAATTATAAAAGAACGAAGGCTGCAGTCATCTCAGAATCACCATTCATTGTAGTTTCATGGTAGTTTCTATGTTCCTGGGTTAGGTCTTTTGAGATTGTCAAGGGCCGCGAGACTGCTGCTGTTCACCAGCATTCCCACATTTAATGGCTTCACGCATAGGCGTCTTTCAGAGCGCAATATGTTCAGTGCAATGCAATCGGGGGATACGGAAGTTGTGAGGAGAGCTCAACTGTGTAATCTGGAATCATGCAGTAAAAACTCTGTAAGAACGCGTGTGTATTCACTGTTTTTCTCAAGAACACGCTATAGGACAACTCGAGGGGCTCTATTTGAAGGGACTAGCGTAATTACTATCCGAAAGGCCACATTACAAGAGCTCGAAAAATTCCAAGCAAGTGAAGTATGATCATAGCTACTTGGAATATTCGTACTATGAAGGACACCAACATTGATCGGTCACAATGCAGAACTGCAATTGTAGCTCGTGAACTGAAAAGGCTTAACACTGATATATCTGTTTTAAGTTAGACCAGGAGTGCAGACATGGGCGTAACCAGGATGGAATGCTTGCCCCACTCTGGCTCCCCCCTAAAGTAGTCGAGCGAAAACTATATGAAAATAAGCCGTTCCCGGTAGTGCGGGGCTAGCGAGCTGACTTCGCGCTTTAGGGGTTTCCGGTTCAAGTCAGTCCCTGGGCATGGGTGGTTTTAATCAATTGTTGTATCCGTCCTCTTGTCCTGTCACTTGTTATCACCAATAATAACAAGAGAAGATTCTATATACACAATTGAGGAATAAAAGAAACACAGTTGCTGGCTGAATGTCTACAAGGCTGAATGCCAATTTAAAAAAATATGAAAATAAAAAATTCTCTTTTTTAATACTGAAAAATAAATGTTTACAAAACTTAATCACTACTCTGATAGACTAGTGCTTAAATAGGAGTTTAATTTTTTTCTCGTAAAATCATTTTCAGCAAGTATTTTCACTCAGTTTTCTTGTTTTCACCCCACTCTGAATCTAATCCTGCCCACGCCCTTGCTTGCAGAACATCAGTTCGAGAAGCACCATAGTAGCTACACGTTCATCTAAAAAAGGGAAAAAAAGCAAATTAACCCAGAATCAACGGGGGAGAATTTGCTGCAAAATTTAACCTTCCTTATCCAGCATCTCTGTTAAATTTCTTCCGGAATAGATTAAAGACATGACATTTCGCCTCAATCTTGTGAACAATCAGAGAACTACCATAACCATTGCATATGTTCCAACGTAGATCCCTGATAGGGACTTAAATCAAGAGTTCTACCACCAGCTCGACAGATTTCACTGGATAAGCTTATTTTTCTTGGAGATATCAATGCCCGAGCAGGGAGAGGCTCCACGCTATGTGCTGGGTGGTACAACTGGTAAAGAGGTGATAGGCAAAATCAATTCTAATCGAAACATCATACTTACCAAATGCTCTGAACACAAACTTGTCATTACAAATGTAGTCTTCCTAAAAGAGAATAAATTTAAAACTCCGTGTCGAAACCTCCGATCAAAACTCGTGCTCCTAGCTGATTGTGAAATCTTACCCGCCAGAGATCAGTGTGATATACCAATTATAAGGGCTATGTGTTGATGATTGTTCGAGTAACCGCCGCCTGTGATAGTTCTACGAATTACTCCGACACGTAGGAAACACAAGAAACAAAATAAATGCAAAGTATACACCAAAAGCTGCGAGGATAACAACGCTAAAACAACATTTCAGCTGATGCTTCCACCGTCACAATCTGTAAGAAAGTTGAGAACAATCAGTGAGAGAACTATCTTGGAATATTGTTGTTTTCTGTTGCTGGGAAAATTATCGCTAGATATTATCTAATCGCCTTTTGCCTTTAGCCGAAGAACTCCCAGAAACGCAGTGTGGTTTTAGACCTAACCGCTGTATAGTTGATAAGATTTTCGCCGCAAGACAACTGTAATAGAAATCGAGAAAAAAAACCCAAGCCTTGTACATATGTTTTATTGAGCTTGTAAAAGCCTTTGACTCTGTTAATCGAGAAGCTTTCTACAGAATTTTTGCTCTAGTCAGATGCCTGGTTAATCAATTCGGATAATTCTACTGCCAAATGACAATTTAAATTCTCACTTCGATCGATGGAGTAAAACTATTGAATTGATTTAAATAATGGTTTTACATCACAAGTGTTGAAACTTGAATAAAATTTAATTTACATATTAAATGTTTTTGTGCTAAGTCTGCAGACAAGAGCTGTTTTGATTTGAGGACAACGCTGTTAACAGTCTCCCATTAGAACTGAAATACCTGACAGACGTAATAGAACCAACATTATTTTTGTGAAATATTTTTGTGAGGAAGTGAAGCATTCTAATTATTTTTTTTAGTTAATATGTATGTAATAACTGTATGGAACTAATAAATACTGTTATTAATATCGATAATGGCATCGAAAATACGTGTTTCAGCCTCGAATTTTCCTTCATACAACGTAGGTTTTAGGATTATAGTTGAAGTCACGGAAGACTCTGTACCACGAAGCTGCTGTAGTAACATGAACGTTGCAGTTCATAGAAAACAGAGCCAGTAAAGCATTTATAACCACAGTGTGGTTTTAAGAAAATCTTAATTTCACAAAATAACCCAAATGATCAGAGTAGAGAAAGATAATGCAAATATCCAACTTTTCATAAAGGCGCCAACCTGAGAAGGAGTATTTATAGCTGCGGAATAAAAAATATACTGCTCTACTTTTGATTGGTCTTCTATCTGCCACCAGAATCTAAACTAGTAGCTTCATATAATTTCAGATAATCCATCTACAGCATGTTAAGACTGTACAATGGTAATTAGTACTTGTTCATGACAGACGTTAAAGCTGCAACAAACTTTTCAGGAAACCGTCTTGTCGACCACGCCAGTGTAGTTTTAACTATGTGTCCGTATTAAGTTGTCCTCCTTAGCGCAAACAATACCATAGAGAGTGAGGGGGGAAAAAAAAGCCGTAGCCGATATTCAGTTAGAGTAGTTCGTGTAGATACGGACAGGATATGGTGGACAATCTGCATTTGTTCCCACAAATTAAACAGGAACAACCCACGTATTATTCCATTGAATATTGCAATAGTTTTTTTTTTTTTTTTTTTTTTGGTAATGGCTTTACGCCTCGTCGACGTCGAGGTCATTAGAGGCGGAATGGGACTGGTGACAAGGAATAGGAAGGAATTCGGCCGTGGTCTTTTAAGGAAGCATCCCGACATTTGCCTGGAGTGATTTGGGAAACCATGTAAAACCCAAACCTGGATGCCCAGACGGGGATTCGAACCGGCGTCCTCCCTAATGCGATGCCAGAGCGTTAACCACTGCTCAGTTGTGGGTATGTATTCAATGCGAACATATGCCTTCTTTCGTGTTGTATTTGTGTGTACTGAAGAAGTTAGCTTCTACTTAATCCTTCAGAAGTTTCTGTTTGTACGTGACAGGTGCTATCAAACAGTTGTGCACGTTGAGAGGCGTACGTCTTAAGTAAGGAACGGTTGGTGATATCTTTTTAAGTCTAGCATGAACGAAAATCTAAACATGCGCTCATGTTACCGGCATTCTTTGTGCATAGATAGAGACAGTTGTAGCCCTGCCGAAAGAGTGAGTACTTTATGGTGAGTGATGGAAATGTTTAAGACGATTGAAAGACCATCCGCGTGTGAAGTAAAGGCAGTTATCTGATTCTTAACAGCGAGAAATGTGACATCTGTGGAAATTCATCGCCAGATCTGTGAAGTGTCCGGTCCTTTTATTTTTTATTTTTTTTTTCTGCTTTACATCTCTCTAACAGCGAGGTCTTTAGAGACGGGAAATAATGGGGGGCAAGGTATGGGAAGGAATTCGGCCATGGCCTTTTGAAGGAAGCATCCCGGCATTTACCTGGAGTGATTTGGGAAACCATGGAAAACCCAAATTTGGATGCCCAGACGGGGATTCGAACCGCCGTCCTCCCGAATGCGAGGCCAGAACGCTAGCCGTTACACCACCACGCTCGGTTGTCCGGTCCCAATGCGATGAATGGTATTAAAGTTCGCCCTGTTGACTGTCGGTTCTGAAACCATTTAGCTACGTTAAATAATTGACGTTTGTTAAATCACTAATTCCCAGTTGCCATTATAGGTTTTCCTCCGTTCTATTTGCTAGCTCTTTTCCTTAAACTTTACTGTACTCATATGCTTCGAGTATTACACGCATAATTAAAGTACCGTGGTAGGTGTGAGAAATTCGGAGGTTTACCAAACCTCCGTTTGAGGTTTCGCTGTCAAGTATATATTAAAAAAAGTGTAGGGATTGTGACACAGCTTGCAGCCTTTTTGACTAAAGTCACCAAGGTGGAAACTGCCATAAGAAGTTACATTAGAAGTAGCAACGCCGCTCGCAGGTTCTTCCTCGTAGACAATCGCAGCTGCTCCCCTGGTAGAGAGAGAAGATACTGTAAAAATGGCGCCTGTCGGTGATTGCCGTCTGATATCAAGAATTCGAAGCCACACACGGATCCAGCTGCACAACCGTAGAAGCTAGCAAGCTGAACTTGTTCGAATTTCCGAACTTTTTGACGTACTGCCGAAAGATGACACAGCTCCACAGTTATTTTCCAGTTAGTTGGCTGCCCTCCAACCATTTATGTTTAGTGGATGGGAGTTTCAATGTTAGACGGCTTTGGAAGCATCCTAGAAAATCTGTGAATCGTTCGAGGAAAAAATCAAACGTTCACTGCGTATGTGTGTGTGTATGTGTGTGTGTGTGTGTGTGTGGCCTAATGCCAGATGTGGAGCAGGCTTTCCCTGGTACTACTGCGCGATCGATGTGCAGTAAGGTGTGGATTATGGCTCATGACGTCTATCACCTGGGATATGTGATTCTCTTCTATTCCTTCCTGTGATTGAATGAAAAGGTGAAAATTGTGGCCAGCGGCTGCCAGATTTCGGCAAAGCAATCGATTTCAACGT